>JWHW01026396.1:130297-142640 GCA_000931545.1 Papilio glaucus
TTCGTAGAACATTAATGAGAATTAACACTTATTTATTATTCTTCTATCTCTTAACCTCCAGACGTTAGTGTTTTCAACGGCAATTATACATTTCGGGTTTCATAGAGGTCAAGCAATATAGGTTTGCTTAAAAACAATTAAATTCGACCGTGACGGTTATTACATTCTTGGAACTAAATTTAAGATGGCAGAGAACTGACAGAAGTTATTATTCATTAATTGTGCTCGAGTAGAACCTCAATTAAATCCTAAGCCCGGGCGCTTGGCGTGTTATACCCGGCGAGGCAAAAAGTTGAATAAAATCCTTGTTTAATGAAGAATCTTTGCGATTTATAAAAAGTTTAACAACGGGGTCCTTATTTCTCGGAAAGCTTATCGCTTCTACACTAAACTCGCTGCCCGCCCGCGCCACGATTTGTGGTCTCGGCCCGCTGACACGTTGGGCGTTGGATATGTTATTTTGTTTTTATAACGCAACACATTTTGTTTTATTACACAAATGTTTATTTCAGTGTTAAAGACGTTACTTGAATACGTACTTACATTTAGTCGCTTTATTAAAGAGTTGACATTTTTGTAAAATCAGTTCAGTTAGATTAAAGTCGAACAACCTTCGTTCCAAGAAATAAGTAATTAAAAAAATATATAGTGTGTAAAATATTGTTAATTTGACCATAAAAATAGTAAAGTAGTAACTGTTTTTCCAATTTTGTTTTTAATTACATTTGAACAACTATTAAAAACAAAATTTAAATGAGGCTCACGTTGCAGTTGCCGAATAAGTTTGAGAATCCCTGTCGCAGTAAGTCTTGGACGCACGGCAAGAGGGGCCTTAGCTTCTAATTGGTGTTCCTAAGTAGAGATGCGCCGGAGTCACGCGATCGGCCGTGCGCGCAGGGTGGCAACTGACAACCTCCGGCTGCTCTTCGATGTATGGATACGCGCTTAGGGTGACCATCATACCTATTTATATGAGACATTTTCAAGTTGATTTTTGCGACTTTATTTCGGCTTTATTTTTAAAACACATGACAGTTAATGTTTGATTACAATGGACCCTCCTTCCCCAAAAGAAAATATCGAATTAAGATTTTAGAGCTGTAGTTAAATGAAACAAGCAGGTTTAATTTATTTCGAGTTATATGGCACCAAATTTTAGCAATAAATCGTAGATATAAGAAGCCAAGTAACGAAAATTAATTAGTACAAACTGGCAACAGATCCTATCCCTCGCTGTAGTATCTTATGTCAAGTCCTAAAATAAAAACATTTTTGGGCGTCATTATTAAAATCAATTTAATTTAATAATTTGTAAGTCAACGTAATGTGTTACGTACGTTAAGTTATGCTCGATTCATATTATAATTGTAAATGCAACAAAAAATAACTTAAATTATATCATCTCCCCCAAGGAGCGAAGTGTGGCATGGCATACCTAGTGTTTTGTAATGAGGAACCTTCCCCGCGTTGAAGCGGAAACGGGCGACCGTCGCACACAATTAAGTACAAGATAAATTTTTTTAACGAAAATTATTTTTAGAACCAATACGGCGGCAGTATAAATTAGTAGCGCTGCCGTAACTTTTAAAATGTAATTAAAAGATATCTCAACAGTACTACGACTTGTTAGCAAAAAAAAACAAAGGCAGTCGTAAGGACTGTCGACAGAAATGAAAATTCAAAAAAGGTTCAATAGTAAATAATAAATAAAAGACCTTTGTATCTTAACAATAAAATTCAAACTTGAATACGAGAGAAATAAATGAATAAAAGTTCTTCGAAACTATTCCAAATACAAACAACTTCCGATAGCTCCGATCACACTTTTCATAATCAAATCGCTCTCGTCGCGCAGTCACCAGCTTACTCCCCAAGTCAAGCGTGCCCAAAGAAGTTCTCACTTCAAAATTATTATTCATTGCTTTTATTTATCATGCTCAATTCATTTTGTTTTTGTAATTATCAATTATTTTATAAAACAGATCAAGTTAAAGAACTCTGAAAAATTTGGCAAAGATGTGTCTTAATTATACGGATATGTTACATTATACGGGACTTGAATTACTGTGTTAGAAAATTCGCTCGGCTCAATTCTTATCACATTTAAAAAGTTACATTTATTTCATAACGCCATCGATTAAGCCTTTAACTCGCTTTTCTGTAAACCATGTGTTTTTTATTATTTAATAGAAGGTATGCTTCGGTGGTTCGGGCATGTTGAAATGAATAAAGAGAGAGTAGCGAAACAAATTTATGTTGCAAAAGTGAGTGGCAGTGTTTACCGGGAACTTATATCGATCAGATTAGTGACATAATAAAGAAGGGCGATATAAGGAGTGCCCGTAACCGACGAGCACGTATGCGTTTATGTATGGATGTAGAAGAAGCGAGTGAGGTGTGTCAGGATCGCGCCAAATGGAAATACATAATCTCTATATATAACTTTAAACTTTCGTGGTTTTTACTTATAAAAGGTTGGTAATAAACGGGATTCTTACCACGATTAGCCTTTTTGAACTATACTAACTATACATATGTCGCTTTATACGCTGGGTCCATTGATCTAGTATTAATATTTCTTTCTCATTCTACGTCGTTTTTATTTTGTGTACTTTAAATGCCAGAAGTCTTTGACGGTACGATTTTATAACACATATATAGTTATATTTCCTTATATTTTTGTCGGCAAAGATATACTTTGTTTTTAAAACTATAACTTAGTTCTTATTATATCTGTGCCGATATTTAAGTTGAACGCACCGATGACACCATGGCCCAGTTAGACGGTTCCGCTGCGGCAACATCCGGTGACGAACCCGGGAGGCTCGCCCGGATATATGTACTGTATTTACACGCTAAAGATAATGTAGATTTACGAAAGAAATAACAGTTTCTTTCATCTTTAAATGTATACTTCTTTTTAAATTATACTACTTATGTACCTGTGTACTAAGTGCTGTCTGCATAGTAGCCAATCTTTTTGCCTTTTACAGATTACACAGCACCGAATTAACATGATACTCAAATTTGTTTTTTTGTGAAATCTCTCTTATATAATCGTTTCTTTAACCGTGCGTTCTTCTCGCTATGACGACGCGGAGACTATTACTTTGATAGTTGGTCGGCCCGTAAGTTAGATTCGCACAACGAGCGACGGAGAGTTTCATTTTCTCTTCTTTATGTTACTAATTAAACGTTACTTAGTAATAGTACAAAAATAGAGATTTGTATTTCAAAACATCCTATGAATTAACGTTAGTAGTAAAATTATATTATAATTTTTTACTTGGAGCCAGCTATTCTCAACTAACGGAAGTAATATACTCTCTTACATTTGGTACCGGTCGGTCGTTGTTAGGGGCCCACCGTGTTGCCACGTGTTCCGTAATTACTTACAGATTATTTGTTATATCGGCATCCGTAATTTAAAAGTATAGCTGACAAAGTAATTTTAATAGTGAATTTAATATATTAATTAGTTATGGACTTATTGTTTATAAAATAGGGCGTTAAGTATATGATAATTGTATAGATATCTTTAAAAAATTCTACTAATATTATAAATGCGAAATTGTGGAAGTATGTATGTCTGGATGTTTGTTACTCTTTCACGCAAAAAGTACTGAATGGATTTTAATGAAACCTTACAATAATATAGCTTATACATCAGCATAACACATAGGCTATAATTAATAAAGATATTGTGTGAGTTGTCCAAAATAAAAGTGTCAAGTAAGTAGGTAAAAATTCCGCCATTTGTGAGGTATTCTGGTGTGCGCTGCAAAAACCCTTGGAGTTACACTTATATAATTGATAATACATATATCTATCTTTTATGTGTAAGTCATTATTGCCAAAATAGTGAACCATCTATTTATAGGGTGGAACGAAGTTTGCCGGGCCAGCTAGTTTTATAATAATTTGCAAGGGTATTACGGTTGTAAATGCGTACTTTATGAGAGAGTTTGATAGCTAATAAGACTACATGTTAAGTGTATATCCACAGTTCGTTGCACAAAACTGTTGTTGCTAAATGTACGCGGAAACCTTATGAATTGTAAACCATGTCTAATCTGCCGCCGCGGCCTGTTACGCGATAGTACCGGCCGCTTTAGAGCTTGCCTTGTTAATGCATAATGCCTGCAACGTACTAGGAGTGTGTTGCATGTGCACTGCGCACAATTCGAAATGGCCCAGTGGCGTCGCGGTAACAGTAAACTTTACTATGGCTGTGCAAATTCTTAACAAATCATTACTCTATTTCATTACTTGTAATTAAATTTAATAGAAGAATAATAGCGTCTGTCCGTCCGTCTATCCGAATAATACAACTGATAATCGTTTATATGATATGTTTTAATCTGAATTTAGATTTGTTAATTGAGATGAGTTGTATTTAACTAGTTAATTTGAAATAAAACGAGTTTATGTTTATAATTATTACAATAGGAATGTGATAAGTACTACTTTATACGTGTATACTGCACTCAATAAAATGTTATATTTTCTCTTGTATTGAGATTTCTTTGTCCAAGTTTAAATCCAAAATACTTAACTACGTAAGTCAAACAACAAAGAAAATGTGTGTCGTGTCGCCTTTAGTTCAAATAGTTAAACAAATTTAATTTTATGAGGTTTAAAAAACTATTTAGTGGTAACGAGCCATTAATTTGTAGTATTCGAAGTTATCAAAAAATCTCAATGTCGTATCACCATCAACGTTGGACGTAGCAGTTATCTACTTATTATTGCATAAGCATCTCAATTATTCAGCGTGTACCAGCCCTAGAACTCAGACCTTTAACCTGTCCTAAATATTGTGCTGTTAGTGGCAACCCTAATCCAATTTGGACCGGATAAAGCGAGGCGCATCCGCTTTGTACAGTTATACTGTCACTCGACGAGGCTCTAGTGTCTTACTTTTGTTTGTAGTGACGACATCGCGTTTTTTGTCTACTTTTTTTAAAACAATAAATGGATTTATTTTTCAAAAAACCGAAAGTTACACACAAATTGTTGCCAACTATCGATTCCACACAACAACAGTTACAAACAGTTTACAATTTTTAAACGAAAACAAACGTGATGTTATGTACGCGACAAAGTAAGACTTTAAGTGTAGTCATCACCCCCCATATATACATATGTTACTAAATTAATCGCAATGCTTGGCATCGAAAACAAATACGATAAGAGGAGGGTTGAATTTCCGTATACTTGGACTGCCGTGGGAATGCAAATTAACAGTATTATTAATTTGAAAATGTGGGATATCCTCACTTCTGCGACAGTGATCTTGCATCTTACAGAGTTTGAAAACAGTGTACTCTCTGTGTAAAATAACTTAGGCTCTGTTCGATATAGAATAAAAATAAGTTATTTAAAAAAAAGTGCCATATGTATGTATCTGCTGGAATATAATCTATACTTTGCAAATAAACGCAGCTGAACACATAACGTATCTAAACGACGAGCTATTTTACTTATCATATTTATGCCGTTTGGACTGTTTAATAAATAACGTTAACTTTTATTCCTTACTTAACCTTTTTTTATAACTAATAAACTAGCGCCTGACCACAATCCTACCTGATGGAAAATGCTGACGCGGTCGAAAGAGATACTCACTAGTTTAGTTTCTTGTCTTGAAGGTACCCATGTTCCTCATACTACATACAGTGTTGTGTATTATATATCTGACTAGCTGTGCTAGTGACTTTGTTCGCGTTATCTCGACTTTAAAAACTTCCATACAAACTTTTATCCCATATTTTAACCCCTTACAACCCTTTTGGCCCATGTCTGTTCTCAAGCTTTAAACTACCTTTGTACCAAATTTCATTTAAATCGGTGTAGGCGTGAAAACGTAACAGAAAGAAAGACAGGGTAGGGTTACTTTCGCATTTATAATATTAAATAATATAAGTAGGGTTTTTTATATTTAAACTAAATTTAAAGCTTGTGCTATAAAATATAATGTTCATCGTACATTCATATGTTCACAAAGTAAGTCCTTGCTACCTTTGAATAGACACAAAACAAGGGCTGAGGCAAGGGAAAAGAGTGTAGAAGGAGAGGGCAATGTCATTCAGCTACCAAGTGGATAGCCGATTCACAATATGTAACGCAATAGTATGAACACTTCTACTTCATTCCATTATTCTGTAAGACCATGGTGGTGCCCAAGCCCATCATTTATGCAAAAGTTGTCATAGTTTTACCCACTGTTATGGGGCATTTAAATCATCAAAGTAATAAGTGGCAGAAGATAATTACAGATTGTCGTATTGTATTTGCTCAAAATTTGATTTAAAAACAACAACAACAAAATCTGTTGCACGAATGGGTAAAATCGACCGGTGAAATGCCACGACCTTACAGAAGACAAGCGTGAAGTAGAATATTCTGAGTTTCGTCCGATGAGTGAGGTGCCGAAGGCGTAATTCTAGTCTTCTTCACCTTCCCATCGTTTGCTAATAAGAAAAGAATGGGAAGGGGAAGAGGACTTGACGATGGAGGGGATGAATAGGAAAGGGAAATCAAATAACATTTTCTCTTTATCCCTCTCTCCATTACATACCACTTAAGGTGGGCAACGCATCGGGTTACGGTATACGGGTAAACAGCTTGCTTGCTATATAAATATATTTAAATAATCCCGTTAATATAATATTTTATGCCTTACCTAGGCACTATATTGATAAATATAGTTTCTTCTTTACTAAGCCCAATGAGGAGTAGATGTTAGTCTCACACAGTGCAATCAAAGTCGTCAGCGGGGTCAACAGCTCAACTCTCGTCGCTAAGTGCTGCAATAAAACGACGCGGCCGAACCTGATTGCGCCTCTTATTTCATTAATAAACTTGTCAAATTCCCTCAGGGCCCTGATCATTCTATTGTTGATGTCATTGTATTATGTTGTATCATAATTTATGTTTAATAGTCTCGAAATCCGCACCAGAAAGGAAATATAAATGTTAAAGTTTATTGTTTTTAAAAGGAGGTCCTTAGAGATTCAACTTGGACGTTAAAACTCAGGTCCATCGAATGTTTTTAGAAGCAATTTAAGAGATAGCGATAGTGTAATTAGTAATCTAAGTTTGGGTATAAATTAATAGTGATCGCTTTCTTTGTTCTCAGTTGTACTAATTTTAGATAATTACATAACATAAGTACACCTTTGTTACTACCACGGGGAGACCGGGGGCAGTGACAATACTAGTGCGCAAATCCGGCCACGGCGGCACTGCGCGCGACTGTAATAACATGCTGCAGTAAATCAAATGCGATTAATCACAAGCCCGTCTGACAAACGAGGAAGCGCGGTCATACCGACACTCTAAACAAATTTTATTTTTTTGAATTTTTTCATTGAACTCAGACTTTATTTTTAAATCGGGTGAATTGGGCACTGAAGTCGCTATCCCTTTGTCTTTAAATAAATAATTTAGGAACATATATCACGTTTATTTTTCATTGTTTAAGTCAAGGAGCATATACGACAGTCACATCTTATCCTTAGCCATCTAGAAAATATCTTCGGAAGTTTAAACACCACATCATTAAGCAAACAATAAACCAAGGAAGTCACAAACCGTGGATTTCCACTGGCTTAAAATCGTGTCGAGATACAAGCTCTGAAAAAACTGAGATGACAAAATGATTTATGTAAATGTTTTCTGCAGTGTAAACCCACGATGCGCAAAATATTTACTCAATCTTACAATGTTAAATGTTTTTTTATCTTATGTGTAATTAATCCATTCAAATTTATGTCGCTAGATGTCGCTTTTTAAATAAATTGTTAGTATAAAAACTTAAGGTCATTCAAGATAACCCAAGACCGTGAAAAAAATATACATTCACATGTGTCAAAAATACTTTAACCAGGGTCACATATTAGATAAGCAGGTTTGTGTTAAATTTATATATATTTATTATTCAATTTTTTTATTCGAATAAACTTCAAAACAAGAAGCATTAAAAATGATCCGCATCCTCGTTGTCTAGTCTGACCAGATGTTACTGAAGGCTACGTCATTGATAAAGTCATACCGAGTAATACATTTGATATTAGTACTAAAGGTTATAAAGAGTAAAGCTTAAAGTTCCGTATACAAGACGGGATAGATTTAAACTGTGAGGACATGTTATTACGACGTATTAATTCTGCAATTTACAATATTTGATTTAAGGTTAGGCCTAATAAAGATAATAAAGTCCATGGAACATATTTTGATTGTTTAATCTGTTAATGACAATATAAAGGGCAACGATTAATATATTATGACGCACAGATCTATTTGCACTATGCAGAAATAATGCACAGTAAGTTTTATTTTTAGAAGGTGACAAACAATCCACACCCAGACTCAGGACTAACAGACGTTCATGGACACAAAATATCTGTCCTGGGCGGAAATCGAACCCACGACCTACGGCGTCGCCAGCCGGCCCGTCAAAAAGTGGTTCACGTAATATTAAGTTACCACTACCCATAGACATAGGCCTCTGCAACAAGCTAATGAGTTGCAGGTGCGTTGCCTACCTTTAATGGATACAGGAGGGATAAACAGAAAAAGGTTATTTCCTTTTTCTATCCATCCCCTCCTCCTTTTCAAGGATTGGAAGGGAAAGAAAACAACAATTAGTACTCCGGCACCTTACTCAGAGGAAACGCCCAATTACTTCTACTTCACGCCTGTCTTCTGTCGTGGTATTGGGTCGTGGTATTTCACCGATCGTGCCGGCCCATTCGTGTAATTGTTGTTGCTGTGGACTGTCCCACTGTTAAACATTCAGTTCACAATTTGATTCGATAATATAAAAACTAATGAGAAAAATACGTTAAAATGTAATAGTTTAGGTATCCTACGCTAGCGTGATTATATATTAGATAGATATAGATTATAGTAACGAAATAACATTTTTACGATGACAATTTAAATATGCATATTGTATTTTATTGTTAATGTACCATAAAAAAATATAAACGTTAATAAACTTTTGAATTATGGAGACCGCCTTTGCATGTAAAATTCTATGTTGCAATGAAATTAATTATTAGCATACGTGATGAATAAAAATTACCAGAATTGTTTTCTGTGACAATACTACCCACCTGAACCTTAAACTAATTTATTCCATAATTGATACCCGTCTGCGAAGACCAAAGTGTTTTCGGTTCATTGACATCGTTCAATATTTGGGGAGGCAATGGATCAGGCGCGCAGAGGGCATTAGGAGGCTAGCAGAAGTTGGCGGGTCAAGGCAGTGCGAGTCGCCGCCGCTCGGGTCGAAGACCGCGGCTCTCCGCCAGTCACGCTTGAGGTAGGTCCCGTTACCTTCTCCCGGCTTATGTCTCCCTGGTACTTTCTTCGAACATTTTTTTTTATTAAAAATAATCAAATTTTTCACAAAGGTTTTTTTTTTTCTTAATATTTGAAAAACTTAAGAAACGGTCGAGATCATTTCACAGTACGAGTTCGGTGGCCGTGGGAACGGAACAACCAACGTCGTGTTCAACGAAATGGCTTATCTTGAAATATCGCTGCAGACAACGAGTCCCCGCCAATTGAAACGCTACCGTGCTAACGCGTAGTCATTGCTGCATTTATTAATGTTTTTTTTTTTTTAATTTGCAAGTAAACTGGTTCATATTAGTATAGGTTATTCTGCTTCTTTTGGATACTCCCACAATGTTTTTAAAATTTATTTTCGTCGTTCCTTTGTTCAATGAATACTACTTAGGTGTCCGATGAACTGGACCCAAGTTGAATATGGAAAGAATTGATATTTAGAGGAATTCAATCAAATCAAATCAAAAAACAATCTGCTATGTATAGTCGGGGGTAAAAAAGATTCGTACTAAGTGTCTACAGGATAAAGGAATGAATTCGAAAATTGACGAAGGTTTTCGTACCCCAACGGTACAATATTGCACATATGTTGATAGAAACTAGTTTTTAACTTTCATTACCTGACGCGTTACCTTTATACGTGACCTCATTTATTAAAAAACTTGAAATAATTAAAGAGTTGTTAGGTATTTACATAAACATAAAATTACTTCGATGTAAGGACGCCAATTTTTTTTTTTATTTATTTATTCACAACAACACACCATTACAGAATAGCTCCATTTCGATGTTACATGTATAAACGTAACATTATAATTTATAATAGTTATATATTGGAAACTAAACTAAACACTAAACACTAAAATTTACATAGTTTTTCACACATTTGTATGCAGCCTCTGTGAATTTCGACTCGCTACAACTAAAAATATTTCTATATTTAGATATGATATTTAAGATATAAAATAAATAGTTATTGATAGTTTTTAATTTCAATATTTGCATGGAGAGATAATTTAAATAGTTATTTACATTTGGGCTAGAATGCATAAAAATAGTTTCCGAAAAAGCTTATCTACAAATGTTCGTATAATTGTAATGCTGGGATTCATGCAGACGTGGTAAGTAAATAGAACTGTGTATGACGGTTGCTCTTTCTTATCCGAAGGCCGGCAAAGCACTCGTAATTCTTATTAATGTCAACAATCAAAAGATCAGTCAGAAGTGTTGGTGATAGGCAAAATTTAGCGGGTGAGCTTATTGTACCAAAAAAATGACAGCTGATATTATAAACTTCATACTTGATGCAATACATGAAGGTCCTCCAAGAAAAGAACGTCCTTCCTAAAGGCAGTCTGCAGTTCCTCTGGTGCTATAGATGTTCTTGGGCGGCTGTGATCACTTAACTGGATATATATTATATACATATATATAAAAAATCACCGTCCGGTTGTTGCTATCGTATACCAACCATACATATTCGGTTTCAAACACCATAAGAAAGTTGCATCACTGAGTCCCGGAATTCCCAGTTGATATTATGCATTGTTTGTAATTTAAAAGCTACGAAATGGAAGTACTAAAATTCTTCAGAACATCCGAACTCGGGAATAATCGTCTACACGTTGGCGTGAATCCAAGCGCGGAGATATAATGCCGTTCGTGGCATCTTTATACTTAGCCTTATAGACGTTATGTAGTGCGACTGCTTTATGTTTGTACTATCACATCGGAACGAAATCACGCATTGAATATTAGAATTTCTCTAATCGTATTTGTTACAGAATTATATGCACCTTGAGTAACCGAGCCGAATCAATCAGGAAAAATGAATCTGTTCGTTCAAAATTCACTCTCAAAATTAATACAATTTAGATTTCATTCAACTAACCCAAAACTGTTATATAGTTTTCAAAGTTGTGTTTGGTAAATTTTATATTGAAGGTTAAGAAATCTGAAATCATGAAATAAAAAAAGAAATATATCTCTATCAAATTCAATCGTGGTGCACAGAATAAGGACATTTTGAGTTATTGTAAATCGGTTAATCTGGTGAAAGAGAAAAAAGGAAGATATTAAGGCAATGTGATAGAAGTTTATTGCTTTATTATGTAAGACTTAAATTTTATACTATGTTATGTTAATGAATGTTAGCGTAAAATCTTATAATAACCTTTAGCTGTGACGATCGACAAACGTATAACGCTTACGTAAATGTTAGGAATATTTTCCTTGTGACGCATCGCTTTAGACTGAACTTGATTGGTGTGGTGAGTTTATCGAGATAACGAAGAGCTTGCCTGTTGACTGGTCACCCAAATTAGTTTCAAGACAAGCTATCTCCGCCAATATAGTCCAATATCGCCATGATTGAGGTCTTGGCATGACTGCAGTTTATGTGAACATTTATAGTTGGTTATTGCTAACTTGTATATAGCTAAATCTCAGTCCTTTATTTAATGATAAGCCAATCTAGACTTTTTTGTTATAGAATGGCTTTTTCCCATCTCTTGGGTACCATTCTGGGACTGCCTTGCACCATTCTCCTTGGTTGTCCTTTAAACATAAATTGTGTAAAAATTCAAGTTGCTAAGCAGTTTGGCTAAGGGAAGGTTTAGTGACGTCCTTATTGTTTTGCTTTATATTTTATTCCAATCTATTTAATTCGGCATTCTAGATGTTTCACAATTGAAAGCATACAGACGCAATAGGTGGTTTTACATTTTACTTATATAGATATTTTATTACCGGTGCTAATAAAATGATAAAATATAGTTTACTTCTAGGTATACTAGCAAAAAGTGTGGAAATCGCTAGCCAGTTATGCAACATCCGCCGGCTCATCACTAAATCTGTTATTATAATTGCGAAGCAAGGCGGCGTAAAACCAGAGCCCCCTAGAGTCCTTGCGGGCGCGGCCACTTGATTTAATTACCACTGGAATATAACATTTTTAAAGCAGATTTTTTTACATAACGTTTGG
>JWHW01026396.1:146272-157372 GCA_000931545.1 Papilio glaucus
AACACCTTTAGGAGGTTAGCGACTTTGAACAAACGAACATTTTTTTATACATATATAAATAATAATTTATTTATTATAGTCTAAAGCTTCATTTAAAGAGAACCATATCCAAAATCATCATCTTCCTACCCTTTACCCATTAATAATGGGTCGATGCAATATCGCCGTAGTCCATCCTGATTTCTAGCTACAGTTTTTACGGCCGGCCCCCTGCCTGGTGTCAATCCTCCTCGGCCATAATTGGAAGTGGATTAAATCGTGTATTCAAACCGTACATTCAAACCGTACCGGCATTATATTATTTTGTTTGCAATAAGCGATCGAGATTTCTGTCCTGAAGAGAAGTTTCGACGACAGAGGACGTATCAACAACCAATCATTGATACGTCCGATTTCGCTGGATAATGGGGCGTATGTCAAGTCAGTTGACGTATTTTGGTATATAATGGTAACGATATTTGTAAATCATAGATGAAAAGTTTAAATGATTATACATTGTCTAAGGAGTTTTTTACATTTTAGTTGATAGATCTAAAGAGGTTCTACGTGCTGGCAGCTTAGAATAAAAAGTTTGCATATTTAAGAAGAAAATAGTTTTTTATGTTTAGGTAATATAGTTCGTATTCAATTTTTATTATAACAATATGGTCTTTTTACAACATTTTGTAATATATGTAATTAGTGAAACAGAGTTTTATTTTTAAAACCTATAGAATGAACGTACATAATGCAACGTAGGAAGTCTACGCCTCCTACAAGTTGGGCCGACGATTTGGTCTAGGTTGCGATAGTTCACTGAACAGGGACGGCTAGGGACTGACGTCTGTTAGCAAAAACGAGTGTAAGATCCGGCATAAGGAATGTATACACTCATCTGTTATTTGATCTGGACCTAGATTCACAAGACGTCAAAAGCAAATTATCCTGAGCCCTTGCGTAACTCGCCGTTGGCGGTTCTAGGAATCAAGTTGAAGTCGTAGTCGATAAATTCCTTATGTCGGATCTTATATAAGATTAATTATTATATTCTATATAGTTGTAACAACTGTGTGTAGACGTTAATTAAAACATCTAACATTAAGTTGCCGTCGGCGCGTCTTATTAATTGCACGGAGGATGGATGCTACGATGAAAGCGGCGGTCCGACTTATGTTGCATTCTGCTTGCAGCTCGTGTCTCGTCTGTTCTTAGAAGCGCGCTCCTCAACCTGTTGTGTAGGACGATTTAGTGCAGCGGCTAAATTACACCGCCCCGCTGCCTGCCGCCCGCCGGCTGTTTAACTCGGAATTGCTCTCTTAATTACTATTAGTTAGCGACTCTGTGGCTTCTAATCAAAATGCCATAATCAAGACTTTGTGTTTCGTGCTAGTTTTATTGTTGGTTATAAAACCAAATAATAAAATAAAAAGAAATAATTTGATTGTTAATATAAATTTACAATCAAATTATTTCTTTAAAATAGAATTAAATTGATTTAGTTGGAATTAGTCCATCTAATAAAGATGAAGCCAGATGGGTCGATGACATCATTAGGATGTAGGGCAGAATGTGGTTTCGATAGGCGCATAACCGTAAACAGTAGCGCGACCGGGAAGAGGGTTGTGCCCAGCAGTGGATCGGTACAAGCTGATATATGACGATAATGATGATCATGAAGTGCTAGTAGACAGAAATAAGTTACGCAGCTACAAGTAACTTGTTAAAGCACACATAATCCATCTACCAATTGTAACAATTAACAACGGTAAATAAATACTATTATAATATTTACTTATCACAAAAATTAGGACAACTTTGAATAACAAAAGCAGCACGGGAATTTGTGTTTGTAAATTTCTAACACCATCCAATTTTCATAGTTAATCTGTCTGACTGCCTAATCTTAGTTGAGAAGAATAGTAAGACGAAAGCTTACAAATAGAAAGGACACACAGCAAACTAAAATTAAATTACTGTCAGATTCGTCGCCTAGACCGAGTTGCAATTGCTTTTACAATCAATTCTTGGAGTATTTGATTGGTCGCTGCACTACCTGAGGATAGGATTTGTAACCAAAAGCGAGCGTTTGTTCAAATAAGTCTCGACGATCGTCCAACAAGATTAACGCTCCGCCCCGGCCGGCCCGGACAAATATTCGAAGCACTATCGATGGTACAACACAACCCTAATTTATACGGTCGTTGTCCAACGGCAAAATATACTGCCTAAGCGGCCGTATCACACGCTGCAAGGGAATTTAAACACTACAACTTTGACATAAAGACCACTTTGAGTTTAATGAAATGCGAGACCGTGTTCATATTGTCTGGTAAAGTGCACGCCGTTTTTCTCACTGGATAAACACAATGCAGGTCAATTTTGAATATGCGATGCGAAATTATAGTAATAGCGGCTTTTCGTATTGCTGGAGTATTATTAAAATACATGGTCTTATCACCTTTATACAATAGAGAATAAGGTCAGTTCAACTATGAAGAGTTTATTCTGAATCCACGTTTCATAGGTATAGACGTTTGGACGGACGACGACGGTTGAATGGTACTAACCATGAAATAATAATGAAGGGTAACAGGTAGACTTCAAACTCAGATGTTTATTTGTTTGTATTTTTACTTTTCAAAATATGAAATTGAATATCTGAGTAGAAGTATTATCTCTTAACATCCGGTGTATCGCTAACAACACTTGAGACTTGTTAATATCCAAAATAACATAGAAATAATATAAACGCGATAAAAATCCTTTGTATCAGCTCATCCCACAGAATGAGGTTAAGTGCTTTTTTCATTTTAGGAAAGACTCTTCAACAAGTACTGACACAAACTCTGATGATGTCTTTGTGAGCGATTCAGGGATTAGAGGTCGAAATATAAAGAAGACGAACTGATGTCTACTGCTGATGGGCTAAAGTATTAAAGGTGAAGATTTTGTAGAATTACAAATCTAAATTTTAACTGCGGTGATGACAAATGTCATTTTATAGCTAGCATCAAGTGTACTGTACCCAAAGTTGCTGTTTCAACTTTAAAGATAATATTTCTTGATAGTATTACGAAATTACTCTCACTGTATCCTATCTATTTTGTAACGCAGCTCTTTGTTTTGATTCGACTCACCGTCTAAGCAAATGACATAGCCTAGAATCGAGTCGCTCGATCTTTTTTCCCATTATTATCGAATGAGTCGGATCTAGTCGCGAGCTGCCGAGGCGGTAATCGCCAACTTGTTGGCTGCGGGATTCCCCGCCCTTCGGCGTTCGCAACTCCTTAATGGAGGCGTTATCACGCTTGCTTGCGGGTTTGAATGCTCAATCACCTCGTTCTTGTTCAGGGTTTGATATTGATAAATTGATTCAGATTTTTGTGTTCTATAAAGCTTCTTACTTTAATAAATGAGTAAAAGAGCCGTGGCTTTCTTTTAAGTCGACGTTTTATCTATGTACTATGTTTCTTATGGATGACATTCAAGTAGTAACCATATAGATCGAGATAAATTATTATTATTATTTATCGCGGTTCATCTTCTCAGTAAAAGAAGATGCTGTAACAAACAACTAAATGTCGTGTCCTCCAATCTCTTAATGTAACATAGTAACATTTCGAAAGCAAATATTTGTATTGATATTAACCAAAAAGATGAACAATTTTGCTTTCACCACATATAATAAGAATATAAAGTCGATTTACATACGTTATTGCACAGCAAATATTAGATAGAGCAGTCCACCTATGATTTATACATTTATTCATAGAATTTTTCAAGTTAAGTAAGTAAATTTACGCAGGGGTCGCGGCGTAATTCCTTCTTTCGCAAATATGCGTATCTAATGACCAAACGCCGTTGTCGGCAATGTTAAATTTTGTTTAATCCTAAATTATATTCTAAGCTATCCATGTTTGTTGTTAATTATATTTCTGATAAAATACCAATTACCAGCCAACACCAAAACTAAGCGTTATCGTCACATTTTTTAAGGACGAATGAGGCAAACGAACTTCTGGTTGGCTAATCATATAAAATGAATCGAGCAATTAATATAAATAAATATTCCTAGGAGAACTTATATCAGATTAGTAAAATACTAAAGAAGGGCGATATAAGGAGTACCCGTAACCGACGAGCTTATATGCGTAGATGCGATGTATGGATGTAGAAGAAGCGAGAGAGGTGCGCCATGATCGCGCCAAATGGAAATCCATAATCTCCGCCTACCCCTCTGGGTTACGGGCGTTAGCGTATATTTATTTATATAAATATTTATTTATATACAGGTTTTTAACTATAAATTGGACTTTTGCTCATCAAATTCAGGCCCAAAAAGTTCGTATTTGATTTGGAAAAATGCTAAATTTGATTTGTTGCCCGAATTCGAAGTTAAAAACATATATACTTCGGCTATCTCGGGAACGGCTCAACCAAACTTGGATGAAATTTTGTATTCAGAAACGGTTTTTATTTTGAAATTTATCATTTAGGTACCATTACTAAACAAAAGCTAGGACTTGAAAGATTTGATTCAAAGCGTGATTGTACCATCGGTCACAGAACCTTCATTGAATCGAAAACTATTATCCAGTCCTTAATAAATACCTACTGTATTCTATATAACAGGTGAACTCCACGAACATTTATTATTCACAGTACGTACAAATTATGTAAGGCGGTGACGGTCTTTATTCATGGGAAATGGCTTCTGCATTCACGCCCTCTAAGAGCCAAGGACATATGTAGTAATCGCTATGACTATGATAGGCATCATACAACACTGCAGAACGGCATGAGTACATGGCACGATACCGCACGTACTCAAAACCAACAACAGACTGTCATCTCAAGAAAGGACGGATTTCCCTGCACTTCCCTCAAGCATCGGCTTTGGGAATAGCAGTTAGAAAGCACGTATGATTAAGAGTATATATATCCACAATAGTAAGAAGTGCCCAACCCTGCCTATCTTCTTCTTCTTTTAGTCCATAAGTCGTCGACTGCTGGACGTAATCCTCTCCCATAGATCGCCGCGAGGTAGATCCCTTTGGCCCTCATACAATGGGCTCCCGCAACCTTGAACAGATCATTGATCCAACTTATATGACACCCACCTAAGCTGCGTCGACCTGGCTGCCATTCCAGGACTTTTTGACCTATCATACTGAAACTGTGGCCCCTTACTGTGGGCTGCATTAGACGGCTCCAGGTCACTGAAAGGGCAAAACACGGAGTTTTTCTGCGAATTATTTTATTTTACAAGAAATTATGTGATCTGAAGTAGAACCAAAGCAACCAACGTTGCCCGAAGAGTTGCAAACCTTAAGTGCCAATGGGCCGAACACGTTGTTCGCAGAACGCATGGCCGATGAGGTCGAACACGTTGTTTGCAGACCGAGGGGCCGATAGGGCCGAAAAGTCCTGGAACCAAGCCTTTGGGCTATCATTCCGAATTTTTTTCGTTAAGAATACCAATTAGATCTAGTAACAGACACCGATAGAAAGAAATCTTATTACTTTCATCATTATGAGACTAAAGTTTCATCTACTGATCTACACATGTATATCACTGTTACTTTATTTTAAACAGTACTATTAAAATGTAACTCACTATCTGCGGCTTCTCGCCGCGGCCGCGCGCCTCAGACAAGTTTGTAAACAAGTCCGACAGGTCTAGTGCATTTGCAACTCGTGCCATATCGATATCACTCATTATTTTATTCTATCTTTTTATGAATTTATTCGTTTGTACGTCAACAAAACAATTATGAGTTTCCATGTTATACTTGTTTATGTTTGGTAACAGTTCATGCCGTTGAAATGATATCCTTAAGAAGTACTATATGTTAGGCGTGACGATGAATAATGGGATTGAAAATAGCGTTTTATGTGAAAAGTGTGACTTATACGTAGACTTTGTGACTAGAATTGAGAAAGGTATGGCTTCGTTGGTTCGGACATGTGAAAAGAATGAATGCAGAGAGAGTTAAGAAACAAATTATGTTGCAAAAGTTAACGGCAGCGAGAGAGGTTTACCAGGATCGTGCCAAATGAAAATCCATAATCTCTGCCTAACCCTCTGGGTTATGGACGTGAGCGGATATTTATTTATTTTTATTTCATGTGGTGATTAGTAAATTCTGTATCGACTTTCATCGGCTCAACTGCAGCACGTTTCTCAACTCTCATAATGTGCGCTGACGTAATATCTGGCGCAAGGACTCGATTACAAAAATAAACGATTAATTAGTCGAATATTATTGATGAAATAACTAAGTTTCTCACATAACATATAGTTACAAGTTTTTCAAAATAATTGGACATTTACGATATAAAAAGACCACCTTAGTTTTACGAAGCGATAACCGTAACATCATAAAGGAGCTGACTCAACTACTAGATCTAATATAATACCGACAAGTCGTAAGGTATCCAGTGGTCCAATCTTCCTCTTTACGTACCTCCTCTGTTTCCTTAAAAAGATTGTCGATGCACCCGTAAGTCTTGCAGCGGTAACAGATGTTTATGGCTAGAGAACACACACAAATGAATTCCTTTCATCTAATAAACGAACAGAAAGAACCGCTACTTCTACTGAACTGTAATAATCAAGATTATACGAACACACGTCTGACACTTTATATGTAGCAAATGCAATCCTAAACATTAAAGAACTCGTTTAAAAGAGCAACGGACTCTTTTCCGAACAATAAAAAATCAGATGAGCGTGCGTTCTCATTTTGTAAATATGTCCGCGACAGATTAGCCGGAGCCCTTCTTGCGTTCGGGCCTCGCTCTCAATCGTTGATATCCTGTCGTTTGGCTAATTCATCAAAACTAAATTACAGGGCACAAAGCCGATCGCGGTGTAAAGACAAACGGCCCCAATATTTTGTTTTACACATTAAAATTAAACTAAAATCCGTGGTCAACTCAAATAGGTTGATTTAAATTACTTTGACATTATATGAAGATTATATTGCTTAAATTTTATATATATTCTTCATTCGTTTAGATTGTATGTATATCAATTTGCATTTTTCTATAAGGTATGACAAACAACATTTATTTATCTGTGCATGGAAACAGGTAGGTAGCTATACATGTGTCTATTTTGGCTATATTAGTGACTCGGTGTGGTCCGTTCTTCATTACTCATTATTAAATTCAATGACCTTTTTGTCCATAACTTCAAGACTCAAATATTTTTCCGTGGAATCTTCATTGTAGAATACCGACGGTCTCGGTCCACGAAATACTATCAAAGCAATTTAAACTCCATTCTTCTGTCTGATAGAACACAAATTATTAGGATAGATTTATGTCTGGCCGAGGTGCATCAAGATTGAACCTTAAAGTTGAGATCTTTAAAGTTGACAATATGTTACGTCAGCGGCTTTTAACTTCTTATGAAAACGCCGAAAGGAACGTTTGGGGTATTGCAAAATTTACCTGCTTAGAGCAGTGTAATCTTACATAAACTTTAGTTATTGGCTTTGGATTATTGAAATTAATTTGATTTATAATATAACCTATCGCACTAAAACTATTGTAAGCTATTTAGAATTTGGGGCTCAGTGAGCTCTGTTAACTTAAACAACTACTTAATTTAGTTAAAAGCTGTGATATCTTATTTTTTATTTTGGTTCACTGGTATTGTTTTATTCTATCATATGCTGGCCTTGAGTTGTTGGCACGTCCAACATGACTGACATCATAATATATAACTGTAAAAAAATTGTGAAATCATAGATTAGAAGGGATGCTACATCTATGAGTGAATTTAAATGAAAGATGTTTAAGAAATTGGTGTTGCAGGTGTCCATGGGCGTTGTTGATCACCTCGGTGTTAAGCTGCTCGTTTGCCCCCTTCTCTTATAAAAAATACTAGGTTTTATTATTCGATAAAATAAACATAGTATCGTAAAAGTGTGATATCAAATAACAATTTCTAGTCTTTTCTATCGCTTCTAATATTTTGTGATACATACAATTATTTTTAAAAATTCATGTTCAAATATTGAGTGCCATGAGATAAAAATAATTATTATCGTTCAAAGTTGATTTTTTTTATCGTTTACAGTTCTATAGAAATGAAACAAACCGCAGAGTAGAGCAACAGGATGTGGTAAGAACTTATACCGCCCTCTCTGTTAAAAATAGAACTTGTTTAAACAATATAATAGACAATAGATACGTAAAATGGTGTTATTTTAATTACACCTCGGTGTAATAAATCAATTTATTGAGACAAGATTCTTCTAAAATAGATTACAAGTATTCGGATTTATTCAATTAAATAAAAAAAAACAATATTATTGTTGTACTCATGGTAATCAATATCCAAGCACATAAGGGACAATTAAAAAAGTTCAAAAATATATATACGTATTTGTTTATATATACATAGATATAAATAAATGTACGGAATATAGTTAGTATATTAGTAGTTATAGAATTGTTTCTATTAAATAATTATGACATTTAAAAAGAATACATTAATGTCATTGATCAATGTCAGATATAACAATTAATTGTTATTTTGTAAAATTGAACATTAAAATGTTGTTTCTCCAATAAATGTTGAAACTTAATAAATTTTATAAAAATATTATTATACATATATCTCTCAACGACATAAGATATCGCACTATCGGTTAGATAACGGCATTTAATAATTTAACAGATAATATAAACAACACCACCAATTGTATATCGAAACGTGCGTACGTACACACTCTGTAAACTGTTAATATTGCTCTTGACATAGCGGCTATCCGATACGTGCGATATATACATTCGCGATAACGCCCGATAAATTGATGGATGAGTGTTGGCACCTTGACGACCTTGAAACTTGTTAGTAGGCATATTTATAAATATTAGTGTTCGCCAATTTTAACCATAGCTGAAGCACGAGGCTCAGAAATATACACCCCGAGCAGCGTCTGGTTTGTTCTCGTCATCTTAAACCTCTCTTGAGCCGTGTGATTACAATAGTATGCTGCAGAAAAGATGACGGTCACAGTCGGAACTGTAAATCACTTGAAATTTTATTTTTAATCGCAACAATTTTGACGATTACAATTTTTTTAAGGAATTTCCTTCACTAATCACCTTTTACATCAATTTCTATATTGTAATGCCTCCATTAAATTGTGAAATATTTATTTCCTTAAATTTTGTTAAGATAACATTAATTTCTCCCCCGCTCGCCTCATTAAATCCTCAATCCAATTCACGGCTCGGAAACAGCTTACATACGCTGATACCTCGAAAAGATTCTTTGATATATAATCTACTTAAGGAGGGCTCGGATAAGGTGGTTAGAGTTTCCTCTAGATTATCGATTAATAACTAATATTGAGGAGGGCACACGGCACTTCGAAGATTATCGTGATTCACACAGCTTTGTAGGAATGTTATAGTGCCTACTTAATGTGACTTTGGACCGACAATTTTGGTTCTTCCGAATTTTTCAATTGTCCTAACGATGTTCTATGTAATGTTGATGTTGCGTCAAAAACGTATCGGTTTCATACATTTAGTGTGTTTTTTTCAAGCATATAGTTACTGTGTTGTGTCGCAGAATCTGTCGTGGTGCTTTAATAATATATTAAAGATATTGTTCAGTCTGCCTGTTGACCATCTTTTTCTAATCGTTTAAATACGTGTTGTTATTGCTACATGAATAACAAATACTGAATCCGAAATAAATTCTGAGTTACAGTATTAAGTTTTATTACAAAAATATAATTATGACAAATTATATTTTGGTTCATTATTAATTTGGTAACCATTGATTGTTAGTTTTGTTTGTAATTAAAAAGTTATATAAGCGGTTGTTTTTTTGTTAGAAGATTAAATTTCAATTATTTTATGAATCCTTAACTACTGTTTTATTTTGGTATTTTGATTAACTTTTGGGATATAAAAATGCTATAGAGGAGTAATTTTTTTTAGATGGATTCATGTAGCATACAAGGTTCACCTGATGATAAGTGACCGTTACCCATAGACTTCCGTACCAAATAAATGAGTTGCAAATGCGTTGCGTTCCTTCACTGGATAGAGGAGGGGATAGATAGGAAAAGGATATTTCCTTTTCTTATCCATCCCCTCCCCATCCAAACCTCTTACCATTCCCATCCTATCGTGATTAGGAAAAGATGAGAAGGGGAAGATGACTAAAATTGGGCCTCCGGCGTCTCAGTCATCAGACGACACGCACAATACTACTTCACGCCTGTCTTCTCTTAGGCCGTGGTATTTCACCGGTGGCGCCGGCCCATTCGTGCAAAAGATGTTATATAATCAAAAGTCATGGCAACAACAATGTGATAAAAGTAGAAATAAATATTTTAATATTACTTAAGATATGACATGTATAAAAACAAGTTTATATGCATTCAGCATCGCATGTTTGTCGAAATATGGTAATCTCTTAGTTTTAATGTATCCATAAAATAAGTAGCGCATAAAATATTTCACTTGCTGTGTTATTGTTTATTTGTGTATGACTACGATAACAGCCACCTGTCGAGTTTTATAGACTAGTTTGGCGCCAATATATTTTTGTTACCTCATACCGTGTAAATATAGTTAGGGGGGTAAATATAGGTAATGTTCTACGTAACTGCATCGGAAGTTATTTATGACTCGATTTTTAATAATAATCGATGTCTGCTTTTAACAGTGGTAACGCTCGCATCAACATCTGTTCCACGAACGGGCCGGATGGGCCGGTGAAATACCACGAACTCAAGAAGACAGTCGAGAAGTAAAAGTATTTTATGGTTCTACGTTTCGTAATACTGGCAGGATGAGTGAGGTATCGTAGTCATGTCAGTCCTCTTTCCTTTCCCATCCTTTCCTACAAGGATAAGCTGCAAAGGGGAAGAGGATTGGACTGGGGAGGGCATGCTTAAGATAATTAAATACCCTTTTTCCTGTCATTCCCGTACTCTGTCCATTAAATGTAGGCAACGCATGTCTGCCACTCATTTCCTTGCTGCGGATGGATGTTTATGGGTAGCGGTCACATAAAATCATGAACAGCTTGCTCCTTTGCCACCGTCTTTCATAAAAAATAAATATGAAAATCCTCTGGGGTCA
>JWHW01026396.1:157669-172799 GCA_000931545.1 Papilio glaucus
TTTCTTGAACTCCTAACAGGTGATAGTGACATCTTAAGTTTTAAATTATTTATAAGTCTATCTACCCTTTAAATTTATTTTGTTTCTGCACAGTTTCCCCCATTCATACTTTGTTGTTGTTGTTTATTACAGAAATTGTTAAGATTAAAAACCCTTGCATGCTGGAGACCTTTTAATAATGCCCTCACTATTCGGGTGTACCACCACTTTATAAAATAACGATTTGTACTAGAAATATTTACAGTAGCCACTACAACGAATACAGCGAAGACTATATAGTTACTTCACATCATATGAAATTGATTAGATGTTTAAAACAATAAAGAATTCGATTTCAAAGTTCAAAGAATCTTCGCCTAGGTTGTATAAGCGAACTCAAAAGATGTCTGCAGAGGCATCAATGACCCGGAATTGCAACCATAGTGCGGTATACAGTGACGCTTATCGCTATGTTGTTTAAAAGC
This sequence comes from Papilio glaucus, assembly GCA_000931545.1. Lineage (NCBI taxonomy): Eukaryota > Metazoa > Arthropoda > Insecta > Lepidoptera > Papilionidae > Papilio > Papilio glaucus. The sequence continues at coordinate 158,134 of JWHW01026396.1, forward strand.
GGTTACTATTATACTGTTCAGTCACGCACTAACGTATATTTTATTAACTATCCACACGCCAGCCAAACGCAATAGTATTAGTTGCCGACATCGCTTCGCATAATTAATATTATCGTTCGTCTCCGCCGTGAAGCCTCGCAGCATCGGTTACATGAAAGCGCGTCAATATCCGACTTCTCGTTTAATTACCACGCCGCCGCCGTGTTAGCAGTCGATTTACTCTGTGATCGGCTTAATTAATTAATAATATGTGTATATCTATAACGTATTAAAATTATTCGTCGCCGAAAAAGAAATATATGTTTTATCTCGCCAAAGGAATTGTTTTTGATAACACTGGTAAAATTAGACTTAGTACAACCAGTGTTTCCGAGTACGTTTGGCGTCAGGCAGGCGGCCGGCCGTCACAACCTATACAGTATAGACTTTGGTTATACTGCGCCACGTAAGTGGGAAAAGGGCAGGGAGATGATGATTTATAATATAAAAATCTGGGGAAAACGTGTGTTAATTCATCAACAATAAATTCAGGATATCTAGTTTGAGACCATTGCGTTAATTAGTCAGGAAACAAACAACACGACTTTTATTGTTTTTTGTTCCAGACACTATTTTCCTGCTCTTAGCCAATCGGCATTGTTGAACTATCTTGATAGAAATTAAAAAGTAAAGATCTCAGGCATACGTGCAATATGGGTTAGACACAAAGGAGACAGCATATTCCATCTGGTTTACTTTATTTTTTTCATTCTTAAAAAGATAATTTTGCAACTTATTTAACTAAATCACTAAAGAAGTTTAAGATGGACAAAATGTCCATAATCTCTGCCTGTTACTCTAGATCATAGAAGAAATGATTTTAACTTTACTAAAGTCAGGGTATGAAAGTAAACGCTTCGTTTGACTTTGTTATATTACCGACAATTATAATAAGAATTATCGTAATCACCATAATTACCATAAGCAAGTGGCCGTTTGTAATCTTTGAGATTTTAAATAAATTATCTTCGCGCTGAGTAAACGAGATAAAATAATTACTTTATTGCATCATAATGCACGGCCGCGTTGTGCACCGTGTTAGCTTCCACTCTGTAAAGCTCCGTAGATCATAAATCACCGTTAGAGAGTGACGGTTCGACTCATCGATATGCTTACATGTCCTGTGTTAGACAGAGTCGGTTGGATGTTGCTCGGGTCCGTACGAATGACGGCCGTGAACCGCGATCGTAAACACACGTCGGGTTGCCGGCAGCGCCGCTCCGGACTGCTCGTCGCGCATAGTTTAAACACCAAATTAATTAACCGATTTCCTATAAAGCATGCGTAATTATTAAGTCACAAACGGATTACGATGATCAACAGATTTAATTTGATTTCACTACACATAATTTTATCCTATTGCCGGTTAGCTGACATAAGTTTATAGTAAGTAATAATTAACAGACCAGGACTATCTATCTATCATAGACAGTAAAATTCTGTCCGGAATTTTGTACAACACTTTGTGGTTTTTTGGTCTAACATTGTTTGTTTATTGTGCCCATTTTGTTTCATGTCCCTATATGAAAGAGAACCTGCATTTTTTTTAAATGTACAATGTGTAATATAGTTTAGTATAGGATGTCTAAATTATATTTTAGCGATTAGTCTAAAGACCAAGATATTACCTACTCAAACATAATCATCCATAAATATTGTCTGTTCACATGTGAAGAACACAATATCGACATACTCGGATACTTGTTACTTTTTCCTTGTTTATAGCGTTTATACTATTCCATTTGAGTTCAGACACACAAAGTGTCGTGTGCAATGGTTGCATAGGTACGGAAATGTTCCTCGTGAACGTGTTGTTTCGTCTAAGAGCCTTGGTGTGGCACTCAAAATAACACCCTCAAGGGCCCCACTACACGATATTGGTCGTTAATGTCGATCTCTTTATTTATTAGCCTCTTGATGGCTATCCTGAGATTTCATTTACTTTGTTTCAATGTTTCATCAATAGATGGCGTTTATATGATAATTCCGACTCTTATTTAAAGCTAGTGACAAGAGTTACATTTTATATTATGAATCATTCTGTGTAATAAATGTATTTTCTCGAAGACATCTATATTGCAATGAGTGGCGCACCTAAATGGCATTTCAGCAGAGGTGTTTACAATCGATAAACAATCAGCTTTGCCCGACTGAAAGGCGGATAATGGTTTTCGCGGGTATATATTTATTTATATAATATGTCCTTGTTATTTAAGTAGTGCGCTACGTATTCGTGGTACGTATAAATATTATAACTATTACGATTATAAAAACTAAATAACGAAAGTAAAAGAGTATTAGAGATAAACACGGGTACCTACAGTAATTGAAAATCGATGTTACAGTAATTATAAAATCTTTTAGGTCATTAAAATACAATAAAATATTTAATAAAACGTCTTTCTTTATTTTGCTTGTAATCTTTAAATTAAATAACTTTATTAAATCCAAGTTAAGGAGTGACGCAGTACTCATAACTTTTTTGTTTTTATCAGTTTTCTAATATGTAAAAACCAATAAAAAGTTTAAACCTGCAAAACATATTCATACGCGATATAAACTAGTCCGAACATTTGTTTGTCTGAAATACCTTTATAAGGATAGTTTTGTATCTTAAGTGGAGATACTATATTTTAATTTAGTTGGATTCCTTCCCAGGGTAAACAATAAATGCATATCCAACAATGTGCTTTACACGGAGTCACAACAGTAACGATCTTACACATCAAACTATGTATGTCTTCTTCCGCGCATGAATTAAAGTCCACAGAGTTTAGGATTCACTCTGTAACTAGCGCATTAGTGGTAAGAATTTCTTTCACCAATTATATTATCTGTATTTTTAAAGTAAAATCTTCTTTAGCCACGTAATTTGGTAGGGGAAAATCTTATAGGTTCTCGTGAACAACATGCGACAGCAGCACAAGTCAACAGCATGCATATTTGAGTTTAGAACAGTTTTGACGGACTTTTTTATTTCTTTTATTATATAACTCACGAGGGTTTACTTTGTTGATTATTAATTTAGTTTTCACTTCTATATACTATGACTGCCTGTGTTTTTTTTATTTATATGGAAGAAGATGGTAAACGAGCAACCTTATATAAAGTGACCGCTACCCATGAGTAAATGAGTTAATGCTTAACTTTTTCGTTGCTAAGAAGTGAACATTGCTGGTAAATTTAATTCTTTACTTTTTTATGTGTACGTTTCGGGCGTAAGTTTTATTTGCCATGAATGGCGATAGGCGTAGACTCTGACAAAGTTTGGTGCAAAGCGAATGATTACTTTCTTCGTTATAATTTGAAAAGTTTTATGATCGAATTATGAAATAAACGAAAAACAATAAATCAGAGAGCGGCAATCGGTGACCGATGCGCCGATGCTATGAGTTGCAGAACAATACGGGGAAATATTTTTAAAACAAGTAACGCGAACCTGCATTATTCATAGCTGTTTGGCGTCTTGTCTATGGGTGTGTGTGCATTGTATGTAAATGAATTGTGTTTATCGCTACCAATTAAATGTATTTATATGTATAATGCTGGACATCCATATGCTTAAATATTTTTAATTTACCATATTCCACCAACATACCCGTATGTGTATACTTCTTTAAGTGAGTTGGTTGTGAAGGTAAACCTGTGCATAAATAAGAAATTATTGACATCACAAAAATAACACTTTTTATATGATACAAAAAGAAAACGTGAGAAATATCTGTAATTGATTTTTTTATTGATATACCCGGCGCCTTATAGAATACTCCAGAGCACTGTGAACCGCCTCTCCTCTAAGTATTATAAGAGATATGGTCACCAACAAGTATCGCCTAAGCTATAACATATTAGGTCTTAGGCTGTAGTCAAAGTCTAGGTTTAGTATTAGACTTTTAAGGGCAGAATCGATGTGGTTAATAATCTATAGCTGGGCTTGATAGCCTTTGGTTGAAATATTAAGACAAAGTAGCAAATTAGTTTAAACTTGCAGCAAAAGATTCGAAAAATTGCCAACTTAAGTTCTCCCATCAGATTACGAGAAGAGTGAATAGGATAATGATAAACGAGTGTCACTCTTTATATCATATTACTACTTAGCTTCAAAGGATTGCATTCAAACACTACTTTATTCATTATAAAAAGGCTATAAAAGCACACAATAATTTCTGTTATTATTTAAATACATTGATCGTAAGAAACACGGCGAAGGGTCTCTTAATGCTTGGGTGTACTTAAAAGCTGAATTAATTCATGATTTTCATTAAAGATTAGCAGATGCGTTCGTTGCTAAATAAATTTACCAGGTTTTTACGAGGGAAGCCGCAGGCAGTCCTCGTTCGATTCATATTGCTTTGTCGTCGGCGCCGGAGCTCGTCGCACTCCTCGCCTTGTCACATTTCAGGCGGGCGTGTAGCGATTTATTACTATACGTATTCTGCTTTACGACCACCTCGTTATGTCTGCCCCAGACGTGTGGGGACAACGCGCGTTTTTGTACCACTGATGTTTGAGTTTGTTGCAACTCGCTCATAGTTTAGTGATAAAACTACCCTCTTCGTAATACGTTGTAGGTTGTCTGCTTGTATGATTTGTACAATTCACGAATGATTGTTTGATAATTTGCCTGCATTCCTAACTAATTATAAGTGCGGAAGTGAGTTTGATTGTGACGTTTTAACTTCTTAACGAGTCAAGCGATCATCATGAAATTTTGCACCCTGAGGTATCTACATAAAACCTTCATTTACACTATCGGTTGCCATGGTAATGTTTCATGTTTCGAAAATAACTTTTTGACACGTTACAGGTAATAAGTTCGAATTGATTATACGCGGAATCATCTTACAACAAGTTACAGAATGGAAGATGAGAAAGGAATACGTTCTACGTCGCGGGCAACAGCTAGTGTAGTCATATTTCTCTTTTATCTTTTGACCTCGCACCACTATACAGTATATTCATTGGTCTATGCACAAGCTGATATATATATTTGTAATGAATGTACGATGATGTATAATATTATGTTACTAACTTGAATAGCAATACACATAATGAATTCACCAATATTCATTGTTCCAATAAATATGCTTAAAAGATGCTAAGTTAATTTATAGGTGTTTTAATGTTCAAAACACGAAGAATAAAGCTGTCTGACTACTAGGAATTCAAATAGAATTATTTTTATGAGCTTTGTCAGTCTGAAGGGGTCATTATTGTCCAGTTTACAGTAAACCGGAGCTCATTATAAATACGGAACGGACAGACAATGGGAAGAGAGCGGTACGGGTGGCGTCGGACAACGTCTCAAATGTCTCACAACACACAAAATGGTGCATCTAATCAATCTTGACGAGTAGTGTAACTCTAACAAATAGCTGATCTTTTGTCACTTTTTATTTGCATAAGTCTGTCTCGCTTGCACCTGCGAATAGACCCGCATATTAAAAAATACAAGGGTATATCGTGACCTTAGTATAATCGTGCGTCAGTACCGTTTTGTGTAGGGTTAGCATGTGTTTAGTTTTTATTGGGATGTTATTTTATAGAAGCTAGAACAACCGCACAAGCACGTAATTATACTTGGAATAAAAAGAAGACATTGTTTATTAAATATACTGGCGTTATAAATATGTTTGTAATGTTGGAGTCGTAAGGAATATAAAAGAAATGTTAAGCACAGTATCTAAACAAATCTCAGGCTGTATATAAAGCAGAAGCTTAGTAAATCTTTGCACTATATATACTAGTAAACAAGCTGAGCCGCCGTTTCACCCGCCGTGCAATTTCATTTATCCGACAATTGTCTAGCCTAAGCTGAACCATATTTAATATGATTGATCATATAGATTAGAGGCCAACTTACATTGGATTATAAATAATTCTTCATACACACTTTCATCACCTACTTTAGACCTTAGGGATTCAATTTAGATAAATCCATTCTTAGTGCTCGCTTTCGTAATAACATAAATCTTTGTGCAAAATATCAAGAGCCAGTAGTTTGGGCTGTTTCTTCTTTTATGTTACATAGATGACTTGTTCTAGACCGTAATCATGATTTTTGAGTCCTTAAGTAAAGCTTGCGACCCTACTAGTGAATCGTGAGAAGGTATTTCTGTGTGGTTCCGTCGGACGCTCAGCTGCTGGTATTGTAATGTTGTTTAATATGAAGCGAGTGCGTTCATTTTCACACACTATGAGTACGACAACCGTAACACTCGAACAGTTAGCAAGCTTTCTTTCACCTCGACCGCCTCTACCACTAATTGATATAACTTGGTGTCCTTTTGAATATCTATTAATTATTAACATTTTTCAATAAACTTTACAATTCTTTAACTTTGACATTTAAGATATTAAAAAGTACGAAATGTAATTGATTATCATAGTTGTTACTAGAGATGTGACTAATATATTCGTATTGGGTAAACCAATGTAATTATATTAGGTTATTTAATAATAGTCAAATAATAGTTAACAGTCCTAAGCCTGTTACGGAATGTATGTACATACATATTTATAATATCATACCATATTATGGATAACGCATTATTTTCGATAATAGGAATACGAATATTCGATCCTAATATAATATCTAATTGATTTGTATGACGGAATTCCGGCTTCAGTTTAGTTATAATTACGTTGGCTTGCGGGCACACCACTAATTTTAGATTTTTCATAATTTCGCGATGAGTAGTAACTTTTGTTATCGATATACGAAACTTCGATAGGTCAAGGTATCGATGTTGTCTAATGGCTTTTTTTTTAACTCCGGGTGCTTTATAAGAATTACACGTTTATGTATGAGGAAAAAAAGGTTCATCAAAGTAATTATCTACGACACGAAATCACGGTATATATCTAAGATGAATAAAAAAATTGTAAGATTCCTACGTGTATTCTCCTCATAGACTCTATTCGATGTACTTATCAACTCAGTCTGAACAATTAACACGCACATGTCGAGGTGTGTTCATCACCTACCAATTCATAAATACCAATCCATAAATAATCAAAAAATAAGATTCCTTACGCTAACACAGTCTAAAAGTATCAGTAGTATAAAATAGTACAAAGATTGTTCAGCTTGAAGCATAGCTTTCTATGAGTTTGATGAGACTCAATGTTTAGGATTAACGCCACGGCACTTCACAGAAAAAAAGTCCTGTAAAGATGACTTATTCGTTAGGATGATGATTCATTCATGACTCATGACATTCTGGCAGCTGGTTTATTTTATTATTTTTGTTACCTTTTTATAAAAATTTAAACAAACAATATTGTGTACGAGCTCGGCATTCTTGCACTTCCTTGAGTCGGCACGCTGATGTGGCTAGATCTAGCACAGGTCAATTTTCACTTGAAAACCCTTGTTACTTGTTATTTGGAACCTATGATCTGGTTATGGCAGCTCCGACTGAAAGCGACCTCGTAACATTAATATCTTAGTTTGCGAATACGACAAATTCTGTTATTTAGATTTTGTGCCCAACATGTAATTGTTGCTTTTTAATTTGTGTTGGTAGAAGATCTAAGGAACGTTGATTGGAATTAAACGTTTATATTATGGTTTATCGATTTTTAAGTAGCATTAAGACAAATAGAATATACTGCGAGAAATTAGAACAAGTATGTGTGTATTTTCGGAGAAGTAGTTGCTGGTAACCTTATTGACGGTTCTTACAGCTTCAGCGAATACAGGGCTCGCGATCCAAATGATTTTGAGCTAAAAATAAAAATTCTAGGTCCCTAATGTAATCTAGGGGCCTAGTTGCTGGATTTAGCAGCTATCGGTCTGGGTGAGGTGTTTACGCAAATTGAACATGTTACCGTCGAAGACTATAATGACGTCTACTAAATAGGGGTATTAGAACAAGTAGTAAATAAGACAACATAAGGTTTTTTTTTTCGATTTTATTATTAAAAATAGTTGTAGCGTTAACGTACGAGAACAGCTTTCCTGATGTGTTAACACATAGTAACCAAAAACAAGCGCATCACAATCTCATTTATTTCAAGTTCAACTTATAATATTTATAAAAAACTAAATTCCTCCATTGTTTATTGATAAATTTTATGCAATGTTAATTAAAGTTCCATTGAGACTTCGTAAGTGGTTAAGAAACCTTAATAGAAATACTGTGAGAACAAATACTTTCTCTTTAGCAGCGCGAGCGGGTTTTTAATGTAAAAGCGTCCCAATCTTAGTTCTCACGCTCGCTGCCACTACAGATATAAGAAATGTTAGGAATGGCGCATTCTTCAATTATCCATTCATAGGTCCAAGTAAATTGCATGAAATTATAGTTTGTCATTATACAATACGACTCTGTCTCTCTCTAGCGTCGACATGACATAATTTGAATGGTAATAATTAAACCTTCACTTTATGATTATAAGAGATGTATATATGAGAAATAGGTCAAATATTTTTTTTATTTTTCGTATTCGTATTGAACCTAAGGTACGTTATTAGATAGATAGTCCGTGTGTGAAGTGCGCTATTTGAAATTAATTTCCTGATAACTTCTTAAGGAATAAAGATAAAAAGCACAGTTAAAGGCTGCCAAACCTACTTAAAGCAATCAATTTTATGAACACCAAAACCGTCGGCTCCGTCCGAAGCGAGTTCCTTATCTCACGGTTGGACGTGGAAAGTTATGTTGTTGTTTCTGTTGACCATTGTGGCGAGTAATTATCATAAATCAGACGTGGGAAAGTGGGAGAGGGGCGGCTATGGTGGAGGGGGGAGTGGACGTCGCTGCAAGGCGCGTGACGACCCGCCGCCTCCTGATAAATTGTTATGGGACCGCAACCTTTCAGAGATTCGTGGAAACTCGACGTTTGATAACGTTGCCACGTAACTGAGGCAGCTAATAAAATATCGCGTTAAAGTTTTAACTTATTTATGTGTTACTTATATCCGTTTTATAAAGACAGAAGAATTATTTTGTTTTCTTATTTTTATTAATCTCACTGTTAACCTGACTCCGCGTAAGTTATTAAACTTGGAATTATAGATAAAATGTGTCAAAAAGTTGATATTCAAAGCTTAGTACGCAATAGCATCGCAGCCGTATAACCAATACGTTAAGGCGTAACAAACATACAATTTCAAGTTAATAATAAAAATAATAATAAATCAGCCTTTTCTAGAATGTTCCCCACTGCAGGGGCACAGGCCTCCTCTCTTGAGAGAGGGACAATTTCAAGTTACACATTTATAATAGTTTGGGATTGATAAAACTGTGTATGAATTTTAATATTTGGGAAAATAAAACGAAACAATTTTTAAGGGCATTTATTGAAGACATTAGAGAACTATTAAAATTAGTAACAAATGACGGTTTTCTATAGACGGACGGAACAAGACGGCCATGACCACCTTGATTGATAACCTGATACAAACAATTGAAAGCTTATTCAGAGGGCACAGCACCAGACATTCGAAATGACCACAATGAAGGACACAACGTATACAAAAGAAAGTAGTAATTTTGTGAAGCAACTCGTGATATTAAATGATTTCATTAAAAAGATGATCGACGTTTAGTACGTTTTAAAATTTAAAAAAGCTCGTGCATATTTTTCGCCGGGCGTTTTGTACATTTAGCGTCATGAAACTGACATTTTTATCATGGCCAGATGTATTTTTAGCGTTAACGTGGCATTTTAAAAGTCCCATAACAGTTTCATATTTAAAATCTTAATAGCTGACTGTGTTGACTTAATCCTTAATTTACTGTGGTAAAATATTTACCCGACTGACAGGACGGTAATGTTTTTCATGGGTATGTTAAGATGTATGTCCGTCAGACATCTCGGTAATTTGTCTTAGCATGAAGTGACGCTCGATATTCCGAGGAGGGTTGGCGTAAGGCAGCTGTCCGGCCGTAAAAACTGTAGCCAAAACCTATATAGTATGGACCACGGTCGTACTGTGCAGACCCCATATAACGTGGGAAAAGGGCAGGGAGATGAGGAAAGTGATGCTCTATCGATGCATTGATATAAAACTTTTTACTTATGTCATTATTTTTTGTTTCAGGTATGTACATATCTATGAACCCGGACGCTCTGTATACATCGGCTATTCGCGCCTTCTCCTACCTACCGAACATTTTTATCTTCATCTTCCTTAAAAAAGGCTAGTCCTTATTCTTCTAGGATGTGTAATTTTCGCTTCAGCTGGGTACAATTTTTCAATAGTTGGCAGGAATTTCGAGGTAAGGGGTCGGGTAGGTGAATGGGGTAGTTCCTCTTTCTCTCGTCACCACACCGTTTGATAAATTAAAAAAGAGATCTCAAAAACATTTATTTCTAACGCCCCTAGAGCACCACTTGGCACTGGCCCGCGCAGACGCGGCATCATACATGTGGTTCATGTCAACCTAACACTCAAGGAACAAAAAACAAAAACAGAAGAAGAAAATTAGAAAAATCTCAACTTCAAGTTTCTGCTAACTAATTCTTAAACGGTTCGGTTCGGTGCCGTCCTAATAAACCAGGATCAAGAATATTATCCATACAAATATGTCGAAATACCGACAACTGTTATGGACGGTTATACCTAAAGAATTATCAGGTGAGGGTAGATCTAGAAAAGAATTTTGTATTTTGTAATTTTGCGGCATTGCACTACGCCAGTTGAACGGTCACGGCCAGTGGAATAAACCGGAAGCATTCGAGTGATATCCTTTATTTTTGGATGTAACATATACAGTGTAATGTCATTAATATGATTTGAAATGTGTGTGATCATTAGTTGCAGTAATGAATATTTATAGAAGTGCGCGAAAAAAATTATGTGACCTTATAAAAATTTCGATCGCGGCAAATTTGTTCGGTGTAAGTGACCAGAAAATGAGTAGAAGTAAATTTACGTTACTCCATTGGCCATCAACGGATTCTGTAAGCAGTGAGTTTAATTCATTTTATGTGTTGAATAACATAATTTTGGCTTTTTATTGATATTTTATAATTCGGTATTAGGTCATCTAACCATGATACGAACCCAATGGAAATGAGTAAGCGTTTATAGATTTGTCTGTATTAAATGTGTTACTATAATAAATTTTAAAAAAAACTAGAATAACGTTAATAGATTTAGAATCTAACAACATATCATTAGCTGGGATGTCGTATCATCGTAATAGTGGGACAAAACACTATCTGTGAGCGCGCTCATTGCGTCACGTGTGAACATTCGGCCTCGAACTCGGCCGACTGCCGTTTTGTCTTCACATCATTAATTTTGGTGTGTAGAACTGTTTGTTCGCTTGGGAATAATTGAAACATCATTTCGATAACTTAGTAACGAAACAATAATAATATTGCGTCCAGCTTGGTTGTGTCTACAGTTGTGATGGTGTCGCGCAGGGAGGGGAGAGCAGTGTATCGGGTGCGCCACTCTCCCCATCCTCGTGGTGGTGAGCTTGTGAGGGGAAAGGGAAGATGACCTTGATTACGCCTTAATAACAACCGAACACTTGTATTCTAAAAATAAATAAAAATCACATCTCCGTCCGACTAATTTATATGTCAAATTTCATAAAACTTCCTTGTCACCTGATAAATGGCGTTAATATCGAATCGCACACAAATGGGAGAGACGATTCATCACAGGCAGCAAAACTGTTAAATCACCCCGTGACTCAGTAACCGCTCGACAATTTGAATGGAGAACGGCAACATGAATAAAGACTGCTATTAATTTGACACGTATATTGCTATGTTTCCATTATTCCTTCTGATTATTTTACATGTTAACTTGATTGAGACCAGTGCTAATTGTAATTTTTTAATAGTTAACAGAAAGCAAACGAATCGGCTCGCCTGATGTTATGCATCCACCGTTACGAATCTACAAATAATTACGTACTAGACATTATGTGAGAAAGAGGGCGGAAGGTGAGAGAGATATGTATTAGGAGAACGAATCGGAATGTCAATTTTAATTCCAATGATATTTTATAGGTGTTCCAAAGACAGTGACAGCAACTTTCACACGTTAAATGATGTATAAAGGATAGCGTTATTAAAATATTGAGAAAAATGAGGACAGCAAGTGTTTGACACTTAAGCGTTAATGTAAACACATGACGTAAGGGACGCTTTTGAGTCTCCACTTTTCAATCGCTAATGTCATATCTACTTCTTTATTATTGTAATATTGTTTAATCCAAAATAAGACCCTCACAGACCTCACACTCTTTATTTAGAGTGTGTAGTGTTATTTAAATTTTCTGTAGAAAGTTACCCACAATTTGACATCTTATTTCATTATATCTACTGATGTCTGTATCTAAAAAGATTACCGACGGTCCTTTTGTACTGTTCATAAATAAAGTGTCCGTGTCCGGGTTGACTCCGGTTGGCCATATTATCAGTTTTATTATAGTATTTAATTCTATTTATTTTTGAAACCTACAAATGGTATTTTTGAGGCGGATGATAAGTTTTTATAGAGAGCGTTTTAAATTATTGAGTTGGTAATGATCGTCTCGTTCTTTACCATACAATAAACAGCATGTGTCTCTCGCTGCATTAAAGTGATAGTAAAAACACAGATAAACTCTATACATGTCAACAACAAGCCGACAAAACTCAATACATGTCAATAACAAGCCGACAAAACTCAATATATGTCAATAACAAGCCGACAAAACTCAATACATGTCAACAACAAGCCGACAAAACTTAATACATGTCAACAACAAGCCAACAAAACTCAATACATGTCAACAACAAGCCGACAAAACTCAATACATGTCAACAACAAGCCGACAAAACTCAATACATGTCAACAACAAGCCGACAAAACTCAATACATGTCAACAAATCAACAAAAATAAAATTTAAAATTGATTACAAGAAAATAAATGAAAACATTTCGTTGATACTGTCCCAAATTTAAATAGTATGTTGCTCACACGTGTTGCTGACGGATGTTGTTCACGCGAACCTATAAGATTTGCTTTCACGGCTAAAGTCGTTTTACTTCAACAATAAATTTGCGTGCAGTTTTTTTGCTCAAGTCAACGCTTAAATTAGATTATCATTAGGAGATCGTTAACAGCTTGTCGAATTCCGCTATCAAAATCTGGTGTAGCGTTCACAATACGGCTAATAGAGTGTAATTGACGAGCCATCGAATAACATTACACATCGGAGAGCACAAAGCGCGTCTGTTGGCTTTGATACGCTCGCAGTCGCGCCGCGGCCGCGCCGCTCTCCATTACCAAATGAATGCCGCTGCTCTTAAATACATCGCGGTTTTACATGTTTATGAACTATTTACTTTACTACAAAAACTCATTATATTTCTTATAAAAATATAATAATAAGCTAAGCTATTGCTAAAGTTTAAATGCCTGGTTTAACATAGATGGCTTCAAGGTATTATTACATCCCATTTAATCATTACTCTAAAAGAGGATGAAGAAACTTTTTATTACACATGATTCCGTCCCATCTTTAGAATAAACATAATACCGTTAAAATTTAATTTTTCAAGCAGGCAACCTCCATCGCTGAGCCACGAAACGATCAATTATTTTCCGCAATATTTCATTAAAGCCAATGAGTGATTGAAGCAATTCCGATCTGCAAATTGGCCGCGCGCCTGCACAGCCATATAGGCCCTTTTGTTACCGACCGTCCGTCGGATTAATTATTCATGGCGCCGGTATTTTGAGTTCGTTTCGTTTCTCGACGCTGATGTCACTGTATCGGGCCGCGCTCTGCAAATGTTTGTTCAAACGTTTGTTTGTTCGCGTGCATATGATATGCATAGCGTTTGATAAAGTGCATGTATCTGCCGCATCGCGCTTCGCTTGGGAATCCGGGAGAGTGTTTTGTCATAAGCTTAAAATTTAATCAATTTTTCAATAACACTATTGTTATATAAGAGCGAAGAAATCAACATAAAAGCGTTTATAAAAAAATAATTCAAACTGGCCTGAAATCAAACACAGATTACTTTTCGATTTTACATTATGTAGGTAGACTTTTCCTTTTCTAAAGAAAACCTACCTACTTACCTAGTAGGTAAAAAAGACGAAAGGTCAGAAAATTACATGTCTATGACTAAAAAATACATATTTGTACTACCCGTGAACTACATTTTAAAGAATTAAATAAATTTGACAGAAAATAGTTTCCAGGGTATATCTGTATCACATTAAGGATGGTAAATACGGATCGACATCATTTTATGAAACACAAAATCACGAAAGCTGTACTACTTCGTTCACGCAGTAGACACGTGAATGGAATGTACTTTATTGCGGTTTTCCTGTCTCTACTGACTGTATGACACTCCGAATGGAATTACTCCTCACTCTTCAAAATCGGTCACGCCGTTCAGGCCACAGGAGGTCACAATGGAACGGACATACGAAAAACAATACCCTCCTGACAGTCGCGCAAAATGAGTCTGAGTTATTTGTCCTTTATATAATTTATAATTAATTTGGTTCTTAATTTAGTTATGAAATTGGATTAACTTATTTATCAAATTTTCATTCGATTTCCGCATTTTATTCGGTTAGAAACAAAATTGAGTAAATAAGACGTAGTTCTTACCTCTCTGCCGCATCTCATTACTGAAATGGAAAACTTTC
>JWHW01026396.1:176613-201693 GCA_000931545.1 Papilio glaucus
TGATAAAGCAACAAGTCCCTTTCCGGCGGCACGTTTGCGGCGACGGCGATGTGTCGCCTACGGCACGACGCTTGTGCCTCGAACACAAAGCCGGTAAAATCTTACTCGGGTACTTCGTTGAAAAAAAATTGATAGGATTTCGAAGGAGTATGGTGTCAAAGAGATTTTGGAGAAACGATGTTTCAAGAAAATACGCAATTAGAGAATTGTATGCCTTTAAATAGCAGACAATAGCGGACAACTAAGTGTCTTTCATTACATTTACCAAAAAAAAACTTGAAGAATTCCTCGTGAAACAAATGCCACGCAAGCAAGATTAATATCGGTTATCTCTGTCTTTCTATCTGGGTGTACACCGTGAGTCTTTGTTATATTAATTTGTGTATTAATAGATTTTTTGTTTTAGATATAATGGTATCATTGTTCTATTTAATGTATTTTAAATTCTGTATCTGCAAATAAAGAAGTATGTAAGTTCATCTATACCTTTTTGGTTTAGTATCGTCAACAATTCAAAACACTTATATACATAATCGTGGTAAGATTGTAAAAGCAAAAGCGAAAAAAATATAAGCGACGGGGTGGTAAGGAGTGAGTTGTTGCAGAGGTTGAGGCGGGTATATGTAGCGCTAGCGCTGTCACTGCCATAATTATTTCATACTTTGCATTTCGCGTTCAGAATAGAAACAATCTGAACGACTTTGTATTTTTCCTTCGGAAAGTATTCTCCCCGACTCTCGTAACTGGCTGGTTTCAATGCAGACATCTTTAGTAACTATTGACTATAACTATTTCGGTTGTTTTTTTTATAAACCTTAATATTTCGTTTTTAATTTTAACATATTAAAATATTTTTCCTTATTTAGATATCGAATTATCACACTTTCATAGAACTAAGCTCACCTTTACGATTTTAAAAATACAACATTGAAAAAATCACGACGACTCAACTTTGGCAGTTAGACTTCCCCGGCCAATATACCCACGGATAAATATTATTAGGAATGACTAATATGTTATTTACCTAATTACTAAATCGTTTATTACAAAATTTAATAAACCGAGTTGATATCCCCCTATTCTATTATATATACGTACTCTCGTTCTGTACTAGGCTAGCATAAATAAAGCAAAATTAAATTAGGGACTAACAATTTGTTACTTGAGTTAATTACTAAATGTTCATTATAAATTTAATAAACCGAGTTGATCTGCCTATTCCGTAACGTAATAAATAGTCGTACTACATACAAACTCATTGTTCTGTACTAGGCTAGCATAAATGACGTGCTTTTAAAGCAAGCTGTCATATCGCGGCAGGGTACTGTTTCACAATGCGCTTTTTGTAATTATTGTACATACATTACACTGACCTTTGCTGAACCTCGGTTGCAGTTAGACTCGCTACCAATCGATTTTCTTCGCATTTCGAATAATTGCTTCATATGATTAAAGTACGCGCTTTATAAAGTTGTAATTGGCTATTCACTATAAACTTGTAGATATAATAGTTTTATTTTAGATCATAAATAAAATGCTTAGACTTTACATCTCAGAAAGTTCTACATATTTTTTAACATTTCTTATATTTGTAGTATTTGAATTGTTTTTGATTGCACACTTAAAATAAAACTTAATCAATTATTCCGGAGGACGGTTGGCGCGAGGCCGGTCGTAAAAACTGTAGCCAAAACCTATACAGTATGGACTACCGTCATACTGTGCCCCCGCCCCACATAAATGGTAAAAGGGCAGGGAAATGATGATCTGTAAAAGACGTCACTTAACTTTACTACAACTGAAGCGTAATGATGTTATTCGATTTGTTCATTGCTTCACTTTAAACTTATTATAAAAACGACGAGCTTGTATGCGTAGATTTTGTAGAAGAAGCGAGGGAGGTAAGCCAGGAACGCGCCAAATCGAAATCCATAATCTCCGGCTACCCCTCTGGGTTACGGGCTTGAGCGTATATTTATTTATTTATTTATTCTATCGTAGTGGTAGCTAAATATTTTTTATTTTCCAATTTTCTGGATGACAACTTGCAATATATCCCCATTCCCAGACATATACGACACGGATCAGACACCTGCATACAGAGAAGCAAGTTGAGAGCGCCGAGCAACTCCCCAAGTTTTCGCATTAACTTTGCACCGTTTGACGCAAGTGAATTAGCCTCCTTTAGTCTCATACTAAGTGGGTGGAGGAGACAGGGGGTAAGATTCGCATATCAACTCTTTATTTTAAACTTTAATTATATGTTTAGATATTGTACAATAAAGAAATCGTTTTAAAGGACCATGGTTAATGATATGCTGCATCGCAGTGTCAAAGGTGTCAAAGGTCGTTTAATGATTTTTAAATTAACTATTTTTTTATATGCTTTATTTACTTTTTAAATATCAATCGTCAAATGCAGCACATACCAATACTATTACTTAAAATAAATATATGTGTAGTAGGTACTCATTAATGGACATAGGTCCATTAAAGACTTATTTTGTTCTTACCTATAAACTATTAAATATTTGTATTGTTATTTAGTTCTTAACTGTATCCGTGTGACCTGGAGAAGTCGATAAGAGAGAAAAAATCTTGTAAATTCTAAACACATAAATAAATGCTCGCTCACGCACGAACCCATTCATACGAGCGTCGTTACTAGAGGTCCCCTCGTGGTGCCTGCGTTCTCATTCAATGTACTATTGCAGCCGCTCTGTTGCCAATCTCTTGAATGATGAAAAATGAATAACGTATAATAAACTTAGTTGACTTTTTCTGTTGTCCTGTTACTTTGTAAGCATTTTCTGGTAATATTTTTTGTTATTAGGCACCAGAGAGTAGATAAAATTTATATGATTTGTCAAATTGGTAATTAAATAATAAATTGTTGATGATCTGTCAATGGGGGAAGCCAGTGTCCGGCAATGGACGACTATCGGCTGAAAGGCTGAGGAGGAAGGATCTGCTTATAACAGAGTGTAGTCGCAAGCATGTAAGAACAATTTGTTCAGTACTCATTGTTCAGGCTAGAATAAATTACGTACACTTAAAGTAAGGTGTGTTTAAACCAGTCCAGTCATTTTTGGTTTTATTTAGCCTGCCATGTTTGTTTTTTGTTTATTTTTACCCCCTTCGTGTTGACAGATTGATTTGATATTTGGTGCTAACCTTTAGTTCTGATGACAATAACATTTATTTTTACACTATATTTTATCATTGGAAATCCATGACGGCCACCACCAAAAAATGGTGAATTACATATTTTTTCACAACTCCCATAATATGAAAACATAAATAATTTGTTAATTTTTGGAATAAAGTTGTGGTGATCACCCATCTTCAACCCTACTTTGAACAACACCCCACCAAGCGTATGTTAATTTGAAATTAAATAGTATTCAGTTTGTGACAAATAAGTGAACTCGAGGAATCCATTTCTCATAAAGTATTTCGTCGCCCGCGTGCGTACGTGTGCCGTGTGTGGTTTTATATAGTGGAAGGGGTTTTTGTAACTATTTGGTGGGCGAACAAGCTTACCATTTAATCTTTTAACTCTTCGCTAACAATACCCGTGACCCCTGACTCACCAGTAATAAGGTCTCCGATTAGCAATTAGTTGACTCATGCGAAAGGTTATTTTACAACACTACGAATACATTTCGCTTTTCGTCGAATCATTCGTACTACGCAATGTGTTTACGTATCTGACTAACATATGGTTCTATTGCTTCAAGTGTGTGTTAAAATACCAATTCTGTAGGAATACAAGACTCATTTTAGAAATTATAAATCTATTAACGAATGTACCCTCGACATTTGTTTTTGTTTTCTAATACATTAGTTGCTATCCTGGTGCCGTTTGTTTTACACTTGTAAAATAAAACATATAGTGTATGTAATATGAAAATTTCTCGTAGTGAAGTAAATTATTAAATTTGTTATACTAGTGTGAGAGTTAGCATTACATTTTACCATTACAGTACCCATTACAAACAAACATATATCCGTATAATATTGTATATGAATATGTAAATGATTTCAATAATCATTGCTAAGTTTATACTACAAAGGGAACTAACTAAGTTACACTATATTGAAGTCTAACTCCAGCTTATAATATCGCTAAAATAAAAATAAAAACAATTTATCAAATTACATACTAAAATAGTGAAAACGTTTACAGTGGTAGAGCCCGCAACAACATCTGTTCCACGAATGGGCCGGTTCGACCGGTGAAATACCACGACCTCACAGAAAACAGGCGTGAAGTAGAAGTACTCTGCGTTTCTTATGATGAGTGAGGTGTCGGAGGCCTAATTTCAGTCCTCTTCCCCTTCCCACCCTTTCCTCATAAGGATAGGATGGGAACGGGAAGAGGATTGGACGGGGAGGGCGTTGGCGGGAAAATGAAAATATCCTTATTCCTGTCTATGCCCGCCGTATGTCTATGTCCTCTGTCCATTAAAGTTAGGCTCGTTTGTCACCTTCTTCAATAAAAAAAAATGTTGTTTATATTAAAATTATTAGTATCGAGTCTTCGACTAACGGCAACAAACCTATTTTTTTCTTTAAAAACATCTTAGGATAATATTTTTAAATATAATTATCATGTCCAACTAAACAAACTTTAACGTATGAATACCGCCAGCAAAAACTGTTACGCGTCTTGTTGCTTTTTTATTTTAGGAGCTACTTTCATTTATTTAAATAAAAAGAGGTTTAGTATAATTTGAAGTCGAGGCAAGCAATATGTTTTTATGATCGACAGTACTGTAGGCACGCGCATTCGCACAAAGCGCCGCCCCGTTCACCTGCCGTCTAGACGTCTGCTCTGCGCGCTGCGAGAATAATAATATCGCCCGCGCCGCCTGGACTCTGTGCACCGCGGTGCTTTACTGTGCACTGTTTACGACAGACCTCTGCCCTCTATAAACAATACATTTCCCAACTGTGGAATATTAAGGGTTAGTTCTTGGGTTTTCGTTACTCATCTAAGCGATAACTATTCAAAAGTAAAACTAGTTTGATTATTTAATGCGCTAAGCTGAGCTTTTAAGAGGGTTAGAGTAAAAATTCACAAGGAAATGATTGCGATAAGTCTAGCTTTTAGTACGTCACAGATTTGCGAAATCTGACAAGATGACCCAAGTCATAGAATCCGAAATAAATATATAATCAATTTTCTGGCCACATTGTTACCAGACCCCAGTAAAATGAAAGCTATTGTAAAGGCATTTATAGTGTGGTAGATTTATATTGTAAATGCATTATCCATTAAAGGATCGATTTTTATTTCTATAATCTATACATATAATAAAAATGTAACTGTAAAATCGCTGTCTGTACATAGAAGATATTTGAGAAAAACTATTATTAGGGGCCTTCATAAACGCAATAAAATCCAAAACAATGATTATTAGAATTTTTCACTGTTTGTCTGTGCGTTTGTTACTGCTCATCTCAGAAACGGCTTAACCGATTTGGGTTTTCTCTAATCGATTGTGGTAAGCTTCACTTAACATTTAGTGTTTGTTTTATCTCAATCGGCTTATAAATAAAAAAGTTATATCAATTTAAAGAACCATGTCAAACATTCGTTCGATTAAATTGCAATAAAATAGAGTACTATTAAGTATCATTTCGTTTAGGTAAAATTGCAGGGCGGGTGAAACCGCAGGGCACAGCTAGTTACCAATAAATGTGTGCCTTCACACGGCTAGCACCATTTACTCATATCATTAATTATCAAAAATATTTACTGACATGTGAAGCATCAAAGCCACTCAGGATCACCCGACCCGAACCGCAATTCCCTGGTATATTCATTCAGTCGTAAACCTACGCATGTGCAAAGTGTAATCACATTAGAAAGCACTACCTCCCGGTTGTTCTTTAGTACTCCGGCTATTCCCGGCACGGAGCAGGGTGTGCGGGGCGCCGCTTGCCTGCATATTTAATCGGTATTCGGGGCGCCCACCCCGTGTGATACTCCCGTAAAACGGAATTAGTCGAACAATCCCGAATGTAATTAATTGCGGGACTGTACTCGACTGTACCCGCTGGCTGTTGCCTTAACGCTTAAGTTGGGCGCGACGCTAATTCTTTGATGTATGTTCGTACGCACTTTGTTTGATCTAGATTCTAGACGATATGAAGGTAATTGACACTTAGAATTATGTAGGGAAAGGTTGGGTATTTATGTACTTTGAATATCTTCGGACATCTCTTATTTATTCTTTTGTTTTAATTAAATTATTTAACGATTAAAATTGTTGTTTTTGGTATAATCAGTGAATGCTCAAGACAATTCTTGAAATAATGATAAATATTTTTTACGGTAAAAAACGGTCCGGGTCAATCGGGTAAAAAGTTCAGATAGATTATATTTTCGACTTTACAACTAAACATTTTCAAATAAATCGAAACAAAAAGTACTAGGTAATAAAATAAACTGACATCGCACTACAATCGCCGTTCTTTGTTCGGTAACTACGGCCCGTATATTTGTCAAGGTGTGTCGCCACACTAAATCTCGTCCGCGTTGCTCCTAAGGGATCATCCGGCGGCTCCCTGCGCTCCGGACTCCGGACGTGCAGGGCTGCCAGGTGTCCGGTGCGGCTGTTACTCCGGAAGTCCTGCGCGTGAGAAATAAATGTTCCGCATCTCAGGCCCGGACTTGAGGTGTTGAGAAATTTCGCGAACATGGTTATTACTTTCACCGCTTTTCCCGGCTGACAGGAGTTTGTATGTTTGTCCGTTACATTGTGATCTCATGTACCATAGGGATTATTAGTTTTAAATTAACTATTGCTTGTTACAATGCGAAATTACTTAATTAGAGCAAGAGTGAATATGCCAGTTGTCATCTCACATTATATTAGCTATCATCTTTTTTTCTTATTGTTTTAATTAGGCTATACTTTTTACACCATCTGACATGTGTGAATGTTGCTGTCACTGTTTAGGAATATTTATGACCGGTGATTTGGTATGAGTATAACATATCTATAGTATAAAATATCATTGCTCTACTAGTAATTGTCTGTATTTAGGTTTGTGATAATAAATAAATTTAGGATTATTGATAGATAGGCGATTACGATGATTTATTATAAGCACTGTCATATCATTTCCTCACACACGGTTGTTTCCTTAACAAGAAAACAAACCATGAAAATATTGTTGCTGACAAAAAATAATACATGGTTGCACATTGAACACTAACTAGTTAATACGGCAGGCCATTACCGACTTACGTAATTATGTTTCGAGAAAATTTATTACGATTATTCTAACGACACTTTTTATTCCCAAATGATATTTCCACATGCACGGCACGTCTTATGGTAATATTTTAGACACTGGCAGCCCTGAACGCGGCCGGCCGTCAAATGACATTTGGGTCATGGCGTATTAGTTATCTGCGTATAATTCGCCTAACGGTCAATAGAGACCATTTTCTTGTACGCAGCTTTAGTAAACAGAAGGGATGCTAGTTTGACACATAATAACGGCTTGTATACGATCAACAGGTCCTCAGCAGTCGTCGTGGTCATGATGAGGGATTTTATTCTTACATAATGCGAACAGTTAACAACGTAATTGCAATTATTTAAGTTTTTGGTAGGGGAAAATCTTATAGCTTAACAACATGCTTCAGCAACATGTTACTTTGACTTTGGAACAGTTTCGACGAATTTGTTTTCATGTATTTTTCTTGTATTTAATTTAGAATTTTATTGTTGAGAGACAAGGGTTTATTTTTATGGATTATTTATTAATTTTTAACTACTGTCGCGCTTCCTTTTCTGTATTGCGTTTTCACTTCTGAGGGCAGTCCTTGCCTGTGTTTTTGAGAAGATGGTACATGTTATTTCTCCAGGCGACAAGCGCTAACACGATTCTTCACAGAATTTGTATTTTAAATCCTTAGTGTCATTGACAAAGCGTTATTTCACATCAGGTAAACGCCCTGCTTCTCTGATCTCTTAGCAATATAAAAATGTTCAATCTTTGTGTTAGTATAAAGTACGTATCGAAATGTTCGTAACACAGCCTCATTTTTTCACTAAAACGATTATTGTATTTTAGTATTTTAGGTTAGCAAGGTTACGAGGAAGGAATAGCATGTGACAAAGAGAATTTTAGAGCTGGATGTGGAGGGGAAAAAAGAAGAAAGTGTTTGCTTTAATTTGTTCTGTTCTAGTAATTTACATTTTTGTTCTACCTACCTACCTACTTCAAGAAGCATTCATTCAAAATGTTCCAGGTATTAAT
This sequence comes from Papilio glaucus, assembly GCA_000931545.1. Taxonomy (NCBI): domain Eukaryota; kingdom Metazoa; phylum Arthropoda; class Insecta; order Lepidoptera; family Papilionidae; genus Papilio; species Papilio glaucus. Next base: position 184,897 of record JWHW01026396.1, read on the forward strand.
TTCTCGTCAAAGTTATTTGTAGCGGCTAAACACCGCGTTGTGTTGAGTCCCGCTGGAGTGAGGACGTATTCTAATTGATGTCAGTGTTTATTTTAGCATCGGCTTTACTACACTCGCGAACTACCTAATAAACATTTAGCACATACGAGAATCGGTATCTATCTTGGCCAGTAATGGTTTTAAATACGACTGTTGTCTTTCGGCTAATGATGTTATTGAGGACGGGGATCATCAGATGTACTTTTTGTTTTCGTTTTCCTTCAGGCTATATTAATTTGTATCATCATGATAGCCAAAAATACCAAAGAATTACGTATGATGATATAAATCCTACTAATATTATAAATGCGAAAGTTTGTAAGTATGCATGTTTGTTAGTCTTTAACGCAAAAACTACTGAATGGTTTTTGATGAAAACTTACAATAATATAGCTTATACATCAAAATAACATATAGGCTATAATTTGTGTGAATTCTCCAAAATATAACGATAAGTGTCAAGTAAAAAAGTCCGCCATATCCGTGCTATTCTGTCGTGCGCTGCAAAAACCGTTAAGAGTTACCCGTATATAATGTAATAATGAAATTGTTTACATTTAATAATCCTACAAAAAGCCAGCGACAGCATAGATCTTTCTTCTGTAAGCCATTATCGCCAAAACAGTGTACCATTTATGAATTATAGGGCGGAACAAAGTTTGCCTATTCCGCTAGTTAAATATTTTAATCAATAATTTGTATTACGGTCTCATGTTTTTGTGCACGAGTAGAAAATGCCATATTCGTACACAGGACAGGATTGAGCTAAAGTAAGAATAAGATTTTACAAATAAGTGTATTTTTTATATTCGCTTCTGAATTTTTATTTTTTTTCTCTGTATAAAACTTTCCTGTTGTTGCTCATTGCAATCATTAAATTGAGCTGTACCATTCCGAATGACGAAATATTTTGATTTTCAAATTTACTTTAGAAATATACTTTTCGTATACGTACGTCCACATCGTTACTATTTCACGATACAACAACCTCAGCACAACCTCAACCAACAGAGATACATTCATCAAACGAAACCCGCTTCTTAATACGACCAAAATGTAAAGCTTCCTAACATCTTGCTAAATAGAAATACGTAGCCTCGGTATCACAATCTTATGATCTAACTGTTACGGTTGCTTTTCCCGCACTCTCCTACCTGTAATAACTTTTGAGATATACGAAACGTATGGAATTAAGGCGAGCAATCCTTTAACAACTCCAACACAATCGCGATACGGTGCAAATTTCGAGGCTCGCCAAAAAATCAACAATTTTCAAATAGAATGGAAGTGTGCGCAAGTGGGGCCTGTTAAGCGATTTGTTGTCGTGGCGTGTTTGTTTTAAGGTGAATTTTTGTTTACATTGACGTTGATCGGCGCTAGGGGCAATAAAATTATCGTCAATGTCGAAGCGCGGCACTCGACTTGTTTCGGAATTCGACTCCCGTCTTTGTTAAAGATCTGTTACTTAAAGCGTCAAGTATATTTTTGTTTCATTATATTATGGATTAACTTGTTCTATACGCAATTCAATTATCATACGTAACACGTACTAAATATTAATTATTTAAAAAAACATTCCTTGTTATCGATTCAAAAAATAACTGAAAAATTTTGATTTAATTTGAATAACCTATCAATCTCTGATTAACATATTGATGCTACTTGAATTGGTAGGACTTGCGCTGAGAGCCGAGCGCAAGCTCGGTGTTGTATTCTGAACGTTTACAACATAATAGAGAGCATTAGTCCGATCCACTTTTGACATTATTATCTGTGGCCGAGTGACGATAACCTGCGAGCGAGTCGACGCTCCCGCCCCTCCGGCGGCAGTCGCGCGCTGCGCCGTCCACGGAGTGGACGTATCGATGTGAATTTCAGTTCTGTCACAACAACACACCACAACAGTCTGAGGGCGTGCGTTCGCTTTTGGCGGGCATTCGCACGAACACGAGCGAAGCACTGCCGAACTCAAACCTCCCTTGCGCGCGCGTACACTCGGATTGGATTGCAGTGTTTGGATATTTGGATTGTGGTGTTAGCTGCGGTTTTTTTAAGAATCCGACGGATGTAATGTCCATAATGTTGAATCATGCATGACGCTCACTTGGTTGCCGAAACTAGGAATTGTTTACGATTAGGTCCGATTTATGGTGGCTTTAGATTTTTTTTTCTAATCTAACTTCGATTTTGGAGAACTGTATCAGTCATGACTTCATAATAATAATTACTAAAGATTCTTTTGTTACTTTCTTATCCTTCGTTAGAATATTGTTACGCATTTGTTGAAAATGAAACTAAATCAAATTAGATTACTTAAATTTGGAAATGAATTTTATACCCAGCAATAGATTATCGAAATTCAAAAAAAGGGAGAGTAGTACAGATCTTTGGCGTTTTCGTAGCTCCACGAGCAAATAAACGTACATACATAGTCTAATCTATGGTACATTACTTAAAAGCATCCAACTTAAAAATATTTTTCAAGAACAATTAGTGGGATTAATCAAGATAACCTACCAAGTTATAATTAACAGCAATTCAATATTTGTAGGCATTAGTGCTGCTAGCGAACACCGAAAGGCGTTGTTGCGGTTTTTATGACGGGAATTTTGATAAAAATATTATATTTGGTATTAATTAATCAATCAAGCTTAGCAGTAAATATTTAATCTGCCATTCAAAGTTATCTAACGATTATAAAGTATGGATGGGTTCTCTGAACAAAGAAGTTTGGCGTTTACGTTATATAACTTCTCCGAGTCTTGTCTCGATTCTCATTGTATATTACAACGAATAGGTCAATAGTGTTGGAATCCATTTGCCGTTTTTTTTTATTATATCTTTCCCCAAATCAAAAATATTGTTCAAATATGCTCGTACTGCTAGAAACTTTTAGTGCTATGACAAGTTCACTTTTCATTTGTTTACGACCCTAAGAGGCCCCACTGACATTGCAGTCATTAGTCATGCAACATTCTTGATTATTCATTCTCTGTAATCGTGGGAAATAAAGAATTAACCGACACAAGAATCCATAAACGAAATTATTGAGCTTTTCTCATAAAAACTTTTTTACCCAATAAATTCAATAAATTCGTTTATAGTTTCCTTACATTTGTTTCGAACTTAGGCCATAATACCATTTTCCTGTTGGGTATTTACCTTAAGTTATCGCCTGTGTATGCCGTCATGTCATTTCGACCAGGTTATCCATAAAGAACTGTTTTATTAAGGATTATCTATTTTATCAACATCTAGTTGAAAATAAAACCATTTTATAACGGATACGTTCTTTAAAACCATTATAATTATTGTTCGGAAAACCCATTCGACATTATTCGACTTACTGTGAACACAAGCTAGATCAGGTTGTGTTCTTTGATGACTCATTTATCATTATTACATGAATACCAGTGACAGACCTCTGTATAGGGTTAAAAGTAGGTTAATGTGTCTTAAATGAGACACAACCGAGTTTTCGGTGTAGTAAATATCCTCTTTAGCGTAAACATAGCAATTAACCTTGGCAAATATAATTGCACGTGGCCGGGCCGCTGTAGTTACTGTCCTGTTATCTCAGAAACATCTTATCTCGAATGCCATAGCTACATGTTTCACTAACAAAACACATTCATTCACGAAATATAGCTAACAAACCATCAAATATCATTGAGTTTTAGTTTTTGCTATCGGATTAAGTGTCTGAGAGAAGCGACTATAGTACGAGTTTGATGCGAATTTGACATGAATGAATTAAGCAAATTGAAAAAAAATCCAATGTACTTTAAATATTGTTGCGAAAGAAAATTACCTGAAATAAACTAAGAAACAAGATGGAAAATGATCTAAATTATTACGTTATATCTAGTTTCTTAGTTTATTTCAGGTAATTTTCATTCACAAACAAACCTTTGTTGACGTATGTAGTCCATTTACGTCTAAACTCCGTTGTGAATCAATTTATCTAGAAAAAATTGTATTTATTTACCTTCTACGGCTAAATACTGGGAAAAAATATCAGCTATAGCTTTACCTCGAACATTAGAATAAAATATCTGTCTATTTGAGTAAATTCACACGCAATCACTGTTCTTTGAATTAGTATTAGTCTTTTGCGGCTTTAGCTTAGCGTTCTTCCTTATCGTTTTGCAAAACCACTTTTGTTTGGGCCTGGTTTCCTTTTTTTATGTTCCCGCTCTAATTTTTTATTTTGTCTTTTATAGTTTCAGCTTTTCATTCGGTTAAACTTTGAACTATTTGTTTATTTAAGATATCTTATTTATTGTCTCATTTTACATTTCTTTAGATCAATTCAATCAATTGCATCAGGCATATAACTAACGTATTTAAATTTTTCTTTTATGCTTCTTACATTTAGTTTGATGTTTTTCACAATTATTCGATAACGAAACTCGTGCATATGTCACGCACATCTATGAGCTACACGTTACCATGTCTACACAATTATTCGAGCCATGCGGTAATGGCTATCACTCACGTGTAGATATGTTACTTTTATTCTATTGATTTCCTAACGTACTTCTGTCATCTCGTTTTTTTGTTTCTCCTTCTCTGTTAATAGTTTCTCATTTGATAATTTTGATTTCCTCATTGCACCGCAGTTGAACAGTAAATTGATCTAATGATGTCAAGTTAGTCAGATAAAGATGGATACATAATTCACATATTTCCATCTTCCGTAAATACGAAGTAAACTGTACATATCTTTTGAAACTTATACACAATGAAGCATTATTTGATATTTATTGTTTTTGTTTTGTGTCTGTTTGCTTAGTTTTGTAATCTGTGTTAGGATTGTTGTGTGTAATAAGTGAATATTAATTAGTTTCGGTGATCAAGTGACGCGTGTTCAAATTTTTATAATTAAATTCCACCGCGATTGGTTTACGTTCATTATGTTCACTGTGACCAATTTCAAATTTATTCCACAGTTATAATCTGTTATGGATCAATGTAAAGTTAATTGTTGACGAAAATGTTCGTGCGAGGTGTGGACTAAATTAAGTGTAAAGTGTATGTTGAAGTGTAAGCTTGATAGATTGTTTTGTGAATAGATTTTTTACGATTGAGTTCAGTGTCAATAATAAGTGTTCGGACATAGTTGGCATGCATATGTGCTATGTGAGGCCAGGCTTGGTGACCGCCTTGAACGGAGGCGTTGGGTAAGAACCTTCCTTATTTAATTATATAATATAAGCATCTTATTATATACTTATGTTATTACTCTGTTATGATATTATTGTTTTCTATTAAAGAATGAATTATTTCTTGACAACAGTCCAACCTGTTAAGCTGTAAACATAATCGGAGGATGGTACACACTAGGTTAGACATTCTTTTCTTGAAACTAAACGGACACTGACGCGGCCTACTTATTTATTACAATCTTTTACTTTACCGTGCTGATATTTTTATAGTTTTAATGTTAATGTTTTAATAAAACCACATCTAATACTGTTTAGGACTTTTCATGCTCTCCTCTTAAATAATATGGTAATAACGCGTGAAGTACAAATTAATACGTGATAAAGTCACGGGCCTTTGGTTCAAAGGCGAAAGTGCTTCTTGGATTTAATTAAAACATAAGTGAGGTTATATAATTTGTAAACTGTAATAATTAACAGTTTAAGTATTATTTCACATAACATAAACAACCAGCAATTAATATCGTAATTAGTGGATTTCTCGTGTAGTAAGCCACGTGTCGTTTGCAAATTGTCAACAGCTAAGGCCTTGTGCAAATAGCTTGCGCCGCGAACACGCTCGCCGGCTGCAGATAATCCAATAAGCTGGATCGTAAGTGGCTCCCAGTCAACCTCCTTAGCCGTGCACTAATACAATGTAACCCGATACTGCATGTAAAGGCAGTCCAATAGTGTACGTTGCTACTCAAATAAAATTTATAAGACCGGTTCTAAAATTGTACCTTGTGGTACTCTCCAATAAGTAACTAGAGGGGATGGGAACAGTTCAGGGAGATAATGACAACGATGATTTTAAGCGTATAAGTGGCCCACAAATGTTTTTAGTGTTTATGAAATTTTTCTGATTTGTCGTATGATTAGGCGTTGTATAGACAGAACTGGCACTTTGTGGTGTATTATGTCTTGCGATACATATACATACTCAGTCCATAGCCTGCTACCTTTTTTTTCTTGAAATTATAGTATTAAGACTATTTTATCAATTGTATTGCATGTTTAAGTTACAATGATATAGCAATAAATGAGTTTTATTGATTTGGAATGAAATTTTAAAGGACAGTTATTCGTTTAGTTAGTTGAAAACCAATTAATCATTTAATTAAAAAAAAACAGAGGAAAATGTTATAATATATAATTTTAGTAATTTTATTTCAATTTAAAAGTAGGCAAACTACCGCGGCTATTAGATTTACGTGGCAAAGAATAAATCCGCTAGAATGGAAGTTTGAAAGGGTCGTTAAACAGTAATCCGGCGATATTGAGAAATATTGTGATACTCGGTATACGACATTAAAGTAAATAGAGCATCAGACGGCTGTTCAGCCAATTACGACGCTAAACAGATTATAAAATGGCGGGAATTAATTCATCCGGTGTTCTGCATCGAGCTTGCTCTTTTGAACTTTGGTCGCCAATTGTCATATATAAAAGACAGACTTTGTTATGCAATTTTTATAAATCTTTTGGTTTAAAAGATTATTTCTGTTCTTAGTCGTCGGTTAATTTATTCTCAAGGTTTCCAAGTTATTGTTTCAATTGCTTTTATTCACGTGTTAGTTAAACAAAATTTATTCTGTTTTTATGTAAAATTGTCCAATGCGAAGGCCGACCTTTTAATACAAATGCAATTTTGTCAAGCTAGTATTTATTCGCATTGAAGAAAAGAACATGTGCTATAATATTTAGTCGACTAACTCCATTTTATTAGTGAAATCTTATTTTTTACGGCAACGGAATAAAAGACTAGTTGCTCACCTGACGTGGAGTGATCAGTGACGCAAATCATATGATTCTAATCCTACAGAACGTATAAAGTAGTATAAAGTTTAGGTAAAGTCTTAGATAGCGCATTAGCGGAAAATTCGTTACATTTATCATTTGTCAGGTCAGAAGCTTTTTATGTGTATTCTAATAAATCTTTTTAAATCCTCTTGACTATAAAATTTCGAATGTTGATTTTTTTCAACTCACACATTCGCACTCTGCAGACATCAACGTTAGCTTGCTCGTCAAGAAATTAAAAAAAACGTTCTTGGAATCTGAAAGTAGTGCCATCTACCGGGATCAATTACGAATCTAAATCATCCCGGGATTCGCTGAAATACATACAAAAATGTCGGAATCTGTCCAGCCGTTTCGGTGAAGTTCAGTCACATACACACACAAGCTAACAAGAAATATTTATACCAATATATAAGGATGTATACGGTTTTAGGCTTCCTTCTCGTCACATATGAAGCTTAACAAGATTAATTTGGCATATTTCATATCTACCTCTATATTTTATGACTTACGCAGAGGTCTTGTATTTCATTTGATACTACACTGGATCCACCATTACGAAATCAGATTGTGTTGTGTATTTGCAGTATTATTAACAGTTTGCTGGTCGGTTGTGACGCAACGACAGTTGGAGCCGTTAATTATTGCGAACCGGCCACTAACAGCGCTGGTGACATGTTACTTAAATTTATTTAATCGGCCGCTATTATAATATCATTACACAAATGAAATGGTTTTTGACTGTTTCCGTTAGAAGTGCCGTTATTTGATGTTTTAATAATATCTCATTACTTATCACTAATTTAAAATAATGCAAAACGATGTTTATATCTACGTTATCGTATAAGTAGGTAGGTTTTAGTGAATCAGTTACACGATTGAAGAGATAATATTGATTTTAATGTACTAACAGAAAGATTTGCATGCCTGTAAGCGGAACAATATCAAAAGTTTCGACTTGGAAGGAGGTAGAAAAGTTTGTTTGTTTTAGTCGTTTATGATTCCAATAAAACAATTTGCAACATTCTGTAGTTCAAAGCGTTATAGTTTGCGAAATTCTCCACTTAGACGCAATCGCCTAGTTAATTGAATGAACAAAATTTACTGGAAATTTTAAACAGACCGCCGTTGATAAATTGCTGGTTAAGACGGCCAGACGTGACTTAACTAATTGCATGAACTTGCGGACTTCGATAAAACATTGTTGAATACTTTTACGTGACTTCAATAGTTGTAACAGTGCCTTCATAGTATGCATACTACTATTAACTACTTTAGTACTCGATAGAATGCTTATTAAAATGTTAAAATAGTGTGAGGGTAATACGATGTTCCAATTAAATTTAGTTCAACACGGATCTGCTTCTTCTTTCATGTCTCTAATCCTAGTATAAATCTCTTGCTTCTTTCATGTCTCTAATGCGAGTACATCCTTCTTTCATTCTAGTTTCTTCATCAACATTCGTAATGTTGTACTTTTCAAAATCTTCGCTGAGGTTATATGATATACCTGAACATATCCTTACATGTTTCAAACTTATTTAAAAACAGAAAGGTAAATATTTTTACATTAAACATTTAATAGTCCCATATCGCGTGCTTAATTAATTACCAAGGAAATATGTCTTAGAAAGTAACACGTTTCGTATTATACTAAAACGAGTCCAAATATGATTCGTTAGATGTGTTTGCCCCCACTACGTTCCTGATATGTATCAATAAAGCTCTCGCGTAGGTTTCCGCGCCTACTGCGCGCCACACTACTGCCTGCAATTGTACGCTTAGAGCAAATGTCGAGGCTTCCATCGGGTCGACGACCTGACGACATTCTGAATCATGGAATCATATCGGCTCATAAAAAACTACAATTATTTACCGCGACTAATCTCTTGCTATTCCTGAGTATTCTATAACACTTATTTTTTGCAATTTAACAGGATTACGATTTAAATTCCTATTACTTACACAGAAGATCAAAAAGAGGAATAATAGTAACATGACTAAACTTTACATTCACTAACCAAAAGTAATGTAATTGTAATATTTTGTTCATATTTTAATGTGGTTTGTAATAGTCATAGTAAAGTAACTAGCCTCTCTGAATTGTAATGTGAATGTTAACATTAAACAATAATTGTAAAGAGAAATAAAGCTATCTTAATTTCTTAATCAAAGCTGATTTTTTTCGTTTCGTCTCAGTTCACGCACGCACTCACGTGATTTGCAGAACCAGTGTTTCCCGTTTCGCCGTTTTAATGTATATCACGGTTTTGTCGTCTGTCGGTTATCAAGTCTGATAAAATATCCGTTGACGAAAAACCAGGCGCGAGTCAACGACCGCGCAGGGGCGGGGCCCGGCGGGTGTGTTACACTGATTATAAATTACGTTTTATCGACTATAAAGGGAAAGTACAACGGTTAGATTTCGCTTTTTTATTTGAAGCTTCTCTGCGATATTTATTTAATACTGATGCGTGCTTCGCTGTTAATATCAAATGTCAACTATGTTGTTTTTACTTTATTGTGAGTCTGTGGTTGTTAGCCGTAAGCCTTCACAGCTAAGCCTAAACTGACTTGCGAGGAGACACGTCTGTGATAAGATGTACGCCGTTTATAATCATGACCTCTAGATAAATTATTATTTTTTGTCGTTGTTTATTCTTTAACACAACATTAGTAGATGATGATTTGAACTACTGTCGATTACGTACAACTTTGAGTTAAATATTGAACAACAAATATGTAATTGGTATTTATTCCCATCAGACGTTTTATGTAGTTGTGAATGCACATAACGCCTTGTTTTGTCAATTTCGTTTTAATGAAAAGTACTGTTTTATTCTAGACGTTCGAAGAATTCGAAGAATTTTATCTACAATATTAGTGTATAGCTTATGTACACTAATATTGTAGATAAAATTCTTTGTAAAGCAAACATTTGTTATAGAAAGATACTCCGAAGATAGTCGTCATCGGCACTATTAGCTAAAGGTCTGGTAATTGTCACAAGTGTGCTATCGGGGAGAACTATTTGGAAAGATGAAATTAGATTAATATATGTATTTCATGCGGGCGTTAGCAGAGAGAATGTGTTATAAAATAAAGATAAAAAGTGGATAGGTGTGTTGTCCAACACAAGCATGCACTGTTTTATCAAAATTTACTTTTTACCTTTGCCTTTTAACGTTACCTGATGTAAAATAGTATCGTACCTTATAAAACATTATTATATACTTAAAGAGCAATACTACTGTTATAGAAGCGGCTAGGCATATGCACTTTTATATTGTAGTCGGATACTTATTTATTGGTTATTGTAACAGATGATTCTCCACGACACTTCCCGTGTATATACATATATTTACAACTATTTATGTAAACCATCGAACTGTCTTGTCTGTTTCTACTTTTTTTAAAGGCAACAAGACAATTAAATTCAATCTACGCTGGTTTTACCGATCTGTTTATTAATACATGCGGCGCAATAGTAATTGCGACACGGGTAAACCTTTATAAGTTGTTTGTATTTGAGTTTGAATAAGATTGAGATACCAAAATTCGGTATAAAAATAACCATAACATGTAATAAAAACTTGTAAAAACACATACAACCGACAGCATAATGGTAGGTCATTTTGTCTCCATACTAATTCTCTTTTACAAGAAAGTAACTACTTGAACGGCTTTTTCTGGGATAGGATTCATGATGATTGTTAATAAGTTATCGTAGCTCGTGAACATGTGCTCGGTTCAAGGTTTCATAAGCGACTGGAAAGGATAAACTGTAGTAGGTTAACTGTTTGTCCAGATAAACAGAGGCAGAACGCGACGCGGACTTCGAGGAGGATGACGTAATGATGAACTTATGTCAATTATAACACTGTAAAGATAATTCATCAGGCACTAATAATACAAACATTTTATTTACATTCGCTTTGCTATTTTTTAAAAATTCCAATTGAAAGTATTGTTTGTAGAGGTGGATCGATTTAATTCGCATGCCAGTATACAAACAAATTCACAAGTACCATTATTGCGATTTGTGGTAATATTAAAATAAAATCGTGAAAATATTGTTGGCGTACGTTTTTGTGGACCCCGGCGATAACTTGTAACCTTGTGTTGACCTTGTATATTCGATGATGTTTTTCGTTTAAACCGTGGAGTATGTAAATTTAAATGACCTTTGATAAATTAAAAAAAGACAAAGTTTCTACTTGACTACATGTTAAATTAATCGATATGTTTTATTTGTACAATTTAATCGTATTTAAACTCATCTATTTGAAAACTTAATCGAATTCTTACTCGATTTTTAATTTGTAATCTGTTCGGTTTTCGCAATAGAAATGCTTCCAGCCTCGACGATTATTATAGTAGGAATGAATGTCGATTAACAGGCACGGTCTGGCTCCTAAATATATTCATTGATGGCCCGAGGTGGCTCGAAGCGGTGAGTAATTACGACTGTAAATCTCGGCCGCCGTATGACAGACACGCCGACGAATGAACGAACGGAGAAAGTGGTATAAGCTAGTTTCCATAATAGCACCTGTCGATCGTATATATCACGATATTGCCTGTCGTTTCTATATTGTATTTTTTTCACACTGGTCGCACGGTACTTTTGCTTTTAGAAGCACAAATAAGAATATTTTGGTTCTAAAGTTTTAGTATTAAGTCAGTTTAGTTTACCTTTTAATATCGTTTAATGTATTATTCAGTTATAGCCATATTATTGATATGCTACTTCAGTTATCTAAAGATCCTGAACTTGTCAATTGAATTAATAAAAACAACTTTACAGTTTATCGACTGCGAAAGATGAGCACTGGGTCGCGGCGTCTACAAATCTTATTGCTAATGATCCATTTTGAAAAAACTGAGCTTTAAAAGCACCAAAAAAGGAAAGGGTTTCACGATGATTGGTGAAATGATGATGTAGCAAGATCTATTGCATGTAGAGGAAACCAATAGATCGACCTGACCCACAATACATAATTTAGAGAATCTACGTTTCTTACCTAAGTTAGGTAAATAATAATAATCATCTTCATAATTATATAATAATACGTGATCATTATATCACTTCTTGTTGCAAATGTATATACAATGCGTCACACACGGGCACACAATGGAAATTTAACTGCAACACACTTTTGTTTATTAAAATATTGTTCCACTCGTTAAACACCGACTTCTCAGCGGCGGCCTAGAATTTAATGTTATTGTTCCGTCTGTCCAACGCCTAGGCCCCATTACCTATTTAATGTACAAGCATTGCGCTTATTTCCAGCTCGTTCTGCGTACACCAAGTAATGAAGTGTACACTGTGTATAGTACACTTTGCGTTTATGTAACCGACGAAGACGTAAACTCGTCAAGTAAATAGCATCCAGCCATTGTACGCGAGTGTACATTTTTCACTGTTCTGCGTGAGTGTACCCAGAAGTCTCACTTTTCTACGTTTGTAAATGGATCGTACTGTTTGAGACATGGACAGATTAATCTGTCCTACGCTGTTGTATTGTACAGATGAATATAAGCGAGAATGCGACAGCTCATTTTCGATCCCACTTTATATGAAAATGTATTGTCTTATAGTAGATTTATCCGCATTCAATAACTCTAAGAGATTTATAGTAAAACTTAATAAGATCTAACTATATGATCTTGATATCAGAGTTTAGAGGCTTCTGAAACCGCAATAAGCCAAAGCTTTGGATTATGGATCGGTCGAGTCGTCGAGTATAGGTATAGACGATATACCGAACCCCGACGAATGGTCTACGTACAAATCCCGATATTTAATGCATTTAGAAGCTAGTCGTCTCTACGATAAAAAATAAATCTACTACAATACATAGAGCTGAGTTTTAGTTAGACTCATTTATATATGGGCTTCCGTACTTTCTTTGGCTTATACTGCTTATTTTTAATTAAATTTTTGCAATAAATATCAACACAATGATATTAATTTGAAAACTCCAATATGTTATATCATATATTTTCCTTAAATATCCTAACTATAATATTATAAATACGAATGTGACTTTATGTCTTTGTTACGTTTTCACGTGTAAACTACTCAACCGGGTAAAGCACATATGGTAGATAATTTTATCCCGAAAATACCTTTCCCGAGGGATAGAAAAATATAACCTACTATCGGTTACCGTAGTAAGTACCATTTATGTTTAATCGTGTAATACATTATATATTATAATGGCGATCGATTACATTTTTTTATATTTACCTGTAATACCAAGTATACGCGAAAACAAGTTTCGAAAACTTACCACGAGGAAAATAGGAAACGAATGCGTGCGTAGCCACGTGTAACTGCTAGTAAACCATGTAAATAGATGTAATGTAACATGTAAGTAGATCCCTCATCAATCAAACCCGTGTACCGTCCATTGGCAATGAATTAAAGTGAAAACTAGTTTTCTAATGCAAACGTCAAGGTGAGCGAGACGGGCGCACACGTCGCGGCGTCGGTAGTACGCTTAGTCGACATTGCAATACATTGCTGCTATTGTAAGGAAAGTTGTGAGTTTTTGAAAATATCTCTATACGTCTTAATACTATGAACGGCGAAGTACTTATCATAAATTTTCTCGTTTTATTAAAGAATGTAATGGTCGAGGTCGCTATTGTTAACCCGTTGTTTAGATAACACTCCGCCGGTTTCGAGGAACTTATCGCGTTTATAAATACAATGTCTTATCAATTCGTGTTGTTTTCAAATTTATTGACGTATTTGCTGAGGATGATTTTAAGTGGAGGAAAATTAAATCATTATAAGTAATTATTACGTAAAATACCCCAGCAATTAATAATTATATTTAGGCCAAGGCTCACTTTGGGTCTCTGCGCCAGATGAGTAAGTCAATATTATTACTAAAACGTGATACTTTTCGATCCTCTGCGGCTGTAGAATCAAGTTTGAAACTTAGTTTTTGATAACGCGTTTTCTTCATTACTGTCTTCTTCGGTATGAAAAATAAGTATTTTTGTAATGAAAACTTATTCAGCCGCGTTAGACGATATTTGGTATATAATACGCGTCAGCTAGATAGCTAATACTCATTATTTTGTTAAAAAAATATTAGCTATTTTGTAAGAGAAACAATTGAAGTTAAATCAGTTCAGTAGAATTTACTCTGGCCTACGTCACCGCATTGACGCATTGCTAAGCATTGCGTTAATGCGTATATTAGCGGACAAACTACTGTTATTTTATCCTACGTAGCTTTCAAATTTCGTATGTGACACTTTAAGGCAGACTACATTCGGAAATCTTACAACTTTTTAAATGGAAACAAGGTGAACAACGTGGTATATAGTTAGAATTATGAATTATTAAACGTTGCCCTAAAGGTCCAAGAATAGCGGCCACGTACAGCTGGACGCAGCATAGGTAGTTCTTCAACAAGATGGTCCGGCGGGAGACCACTGGAAAACGGTGGCAGGGGACCGATCTTTGTGGCATACGTCCAGTCGTGAAGTGAAATGAAAGAACATTGCACGTAAATTATTGAAAAACCCGACTAATATTGTAAAAAAACCTGACTGCACATCCTTCTCTTTACATTGTATCTTGGAGGCATTTCATCTGTTCATTTGAATCCTGGTTGTGCGATACAAAAGGCAGCTGACCTACTGCCAAACGTGCAGCCTGCAACACAAAACCCCCGTGCGGGAACACCTTTTTTATACTTTTTAGTTCGGCACGAATATTGCTCACGGACCGAACAACACGCCATTGAGGTTAATTGCGCCATGCTCTTTTGTCTCTTAAGCTATAGTTACATTAAATTTATGTAATATAAATCTGGCTAAAGCAATTTATTAGAAGGGAATCTTTATTACTTTTAATACAGTTCAATTTTTTTAACCGACTTCAAAACGGAGGAGGTTATCGTTTCGTATGTTTTTGATGCAGAAATATGCAGAGTTCTTACTTTTTAAATAATTGTAAATAATTTTTATTTGATTTATTGTAATATAGGCTATTTATGGAGAATATGTTTGTTCAAAAACAATCATTTAAAAATAAGCCTTCTCTAATCTCTAATATTAATGAAATTCTTTTATGATAATGATTTTAATAAGTAATAATTGTTTAAAGTAGCAAGCGTACTCCTTCCTTAGGGCCAGCAAACGTATCTGCAGTTCCTCTGGCATTGCGGGATGTTCATGGGGGTCGGTGATCACTTATTAGGTCAACTCGTTTGTTCCCTATGTTCTATTAAAAAAAATATCTTAAAAGCTTAATTTATAATTCAAGACTATGTAGGCGATTGTAATATTTCCGCGTTGGATGTAGACAATTGTTATTTAAAATTGTAATGTGACAAGTTCATTAAAGTTAACAATTGGGTAAGAAATATGAACGACTTAATACAAAAATTATAGACATTGCTGGCGCCCTTCCAGAGGGTTGGAAAGATGTTTTTAAAAATGATAAATAAATATTCTCAGCGAACCGTTAGTCGCGTTTTACGACACGTTAAGAGGGAAGCTGGAATTTTATGATCCCTTTGCTCTGCTCTAGTGCATGGGAAGAGGCGAATTATTTGCTCGTTTAATATACGAGACTTGTATTCTTGAGAATGTCTTACATCTGAAATAATAGAACAATTGACACTAGACTATAATGTAATCAATTAATTCCAATTAGTAATCCTGGTTCGCATGGTGAAGTACTGGCTCAACTGGTGAAATACCACGACCTCACAGAAGGCAGGCGTGAAGTTTTTTTTTCTATAAGAGAAGGGAGCAAACGAGCGGCGGGAACACCGAGGTGCTCAACGCCGCCCATGGATACCTTCAACACCAGAGGAACTGCAGATGCGTCGCCGGCCTTTAAGAAAGAGATAGGCTCGCTTCTTGAAGTATTTCTGCGTTTCGGCTGATAAGTGAGGTGCCGGAGGCTTAATTTTGGTCCTCTTCCCCCTCCGATCCTTTTTTAATACGGTAAAGATGGGAAAAGGAATAGGATTTCACGGTGGATAAATAATATGAAAGGAAAATACTCTTTGGTTAATCAGAGGGGCTCTGTCCGTCCATTAAAGATCGGCAACGCATCTGCACTTCTAAGCTTGTCGCAGATGCCTATGGGTATTGGCCACTTGGTATCGGGTCTACTACTGGCTAGTTTTTATTCTCTATAATTCCAAGCTATAGTACCCAGACGTCAAGGTAAAAAAAATCCAGCGAGAGAAATAATATCTATTAATAGTATTGTATGTTAGTATGTTTGGAATATTGTTTCTGGATGAATGGATCTATTTTTGTCAGTTTCGTTAATAGTTATAGTAGTAACATCTTAATATTCGAACGAATAGGTAATGAGTTCTGAATGACTAGCAATCCAATTAATTTTGCACACTTGTTAATTAAAACGTTGTCTCATGTGTTCACTACAACTGAATTATGGACGGAACAAAGATTTATAGATGTCTCAATGAATGTACCGACATTTCCTCGGGCGTTATTCAGTGCCTATTGGTTCGGTGCGCTCTGGATTATTTCGCTTTGAATATCGTTTCTAATGGATCTAAATATAAACTTTCATTTTACTCACCGTTAGGTTTTTCTCACGTTCATGAAGTTTTCCATACAAATGTTAGTTGCTAAATGCTATAGTGTTTTGTGATTTCTTTTCATCAATCAAACTTGATATTGTGAGTGATACTATTTATTACCATTTAAAATCAATTTCGCAATCATGTGGTGGTTGGAC
>JWHW01026396.1:219071-235772 GCA_000931545.1 Papilio glaucus
GCTAGAGTTTAAGCAAACAGTTTTGTCTTAGTGCAATATGTAAGATTGCTGATTTCAGCAATATTTTACTTAAATTTGATTTATTATAAATATTTATCAGTATTTACTGATCACAAATATAAACTGAGCTTAATATATTATTATTTACTATAGTAGAGTAAAACCAAATACGAGTAGACGTATCTGCTACACTGTCGGCTACACACATTGTCTTTGTACAGTTGTGAGATTAAACTTGTAACATTAAACTTTAGCGGTGTGATTGTTGTTTCTTGTTAAGCATTATAACCTTAATATCGAGTATTATTGGTCATAGACACTTAGTCATACAGCGACTCACGGTTCCCGATACAACGTATACGTGTTGTCGGCGCCGCGCCGCGAGCTGCGTGATGAATCACCGGCGGGTGTCGGTGTTGCCGTGCCGCAGTCATGATCGATTTTGCCTAAATTCGATGTATTTTGTACATTTTATATCAAAAAACCAAACTGAGTAACTCATATGAAGAATACAAATTCGGTCCGAATTACACCTCACCCTCCAAAATGGGTCAAGCCGTTTAAGGTACAGAAGGTCACAATAAAACGGATACATTCATCAGTTGCTAAAAATATGTACTAACATGAACCACTGAGACCTGAGAACTAATGTATGTAATTTAAAAAATCTCACAACCATTTCATTTCCGCTGGAAATAAAGTAACAAGAAAATTGAGTGATATTCAAATAAATATGGTATTATGGGCATTTCAATTATGTGTTCATAAAATCAATATTAAGAAATCGTCGTTGTCAGAATGTCGATAATGAATGTGCATCCCTAGTTCGTCATTGGCGCGGTGTATTTGGGGCACTACACCCGCGTGTGCGATGCGCTCGGCCTTGTCGCCAGTGCATGCGTACAGACAGCTGTTTACCAATACACCAATGTAGGTCGCGGTTGTGATTGTAAGTGTCCGTGGGAGGCCTGGCTCCCGGCGACACTACTTAAGTTTTATTAAATTTAATTTAAGTGAATGCTAAAGCTTATTTGTCATTCGTAACAAGTTAGCTTCTGAAAAAAAAAACTAATAAATGGTACTTTTTTATTTCTGTTTACAGATTTAAAATTACGCTGATTTGTGTTTGAATAATATTCTTAAATAAATGTGTCACTTTTGCTGCAACTTCGTACCAGAGCAGACTAATTATATTGTATTTAATTACTACTATTTTACATAACTTTCAATGTTTCTATTATAATAATAACGAGTTCAGTTAAAATATTTAGTTCTCCAAAAAAAATTAATTTTATAATATGGAAAAGTCGATAAATTTATTATTGGTCTCTACATTTTTTACTAAAGACATCTGTACTAAATTTCCCCATTACGATATTCTTTTGCATCGATACAATAATATCGTCAAGATATGTACAAAGGTAGTTCGGAATTTCTGAGTACGGGAATATATTAATATTTCCATAGTCGGGAGGTTTATTACAGAGACGCGAATCAAATGTAACTAAAGGCGATGTGTGATATTCGCTACTGAGTCGTGTATGTTATTTTAAACGAATTTTGATTCATGAAAGCTTTCATGTTATTAAATAGTATTTGAGCGTGGGATAAGTCTAACTAGATGTAGTATCGATATATTTCTATAATAATTCCAATATATTTATTGAACACTGAGCTATTGTTTGTATGATTGTGCGGCTTTGAGATTATTTTTGAACGAAACAACAGAGCTTTTGTGGTTTTAATTGTACATATGTCAGTATATAATTGTCGGTTCTTATTTCAATTGTTGTATTTGAGCTGGAATATTGGTATATGATAAATTCGAAACCCTTTTTGTTCATCAGCTTACCATTGAGGCGAGACAGTCTACATGTTTACGTTTGAATTCATAATACCTTTTCGAGGGGACGAGATTTAGAAATTCATTTTGAAATCTAAAATCTGCGGGTAATATTTCAACTAAGTACCGTTTCTACTCAATTCTAGTGCCAACACACATGTAAACTTTAAACAAACGTATCTTTCCAATGTCATGAAACTAGTAATTAAACGTTTGGACGTAGCGGACAGCGGGCTTCATTAAATGTTGAGACGTCGTCCAGCGCGCATGTGTACAAACGTTCACGTGTTGGTTTTAATGTGATGCCGCGGCTCGGCTTGTTTATTGCCAATTAGTCGAAGTCGGTGAAATATAAATAGGTTATGACGTCACTAGTGATAAGAAAAACAAGTCGATTTATTGCAATTTAATTTGACCGTTCCGCTAGGTGGCAAGCGATAAAACACAACATAGTTTTTAATATTTTTTGCAGTATTTCAAGCTAGGAATGTAGTTTCTCATGGCTCTAAGTAAAATTATAATTTTATATTCGTTAATTAATCCTCGTTATAAATTCGGATCCGAGCGAAACGCGATTTCCAAAAATAACCGTGAGGATTGCATCATTACTATGTCTATGATGTTTTGAGCTTATAGTCGGGCAGGTGTTTGCAAGTAATTTATTTATTAAAATCACATCACAACATGAGATCAAAAAAAAAACATTAGATTGGCAATAGAACTGGGTTAACGTGTTATATAGCGGCAAATTTTCTCTTAAAACGGTGCTATTTTAAATCTACAGGAACTGCATAAAATATAACAAAGTATCCTAAGTGTAGCGAACATGTTAAAATTTCCATTGTGTATTTAAAACCAAGGACAGAGGTTCCAATTAGTGTTGAACTGTATTACATCATTCAGCGATAATTTCCACACCCATCTTGCACGTCACTTTATTACACTAGTATGTGGACGTGGGCAAATAGATCACGTGAAACGTGAACGTTTGACGTGAAACCCGCGCCGGCCGCTCGGGACTTACGTATCTCTCATTCGGTACTACAGCTGCGGGAACAAAGTATGAAAATGTGCTTTCATTTCACGTTTTTTTTATACCAGAGAACAAAGAGAAGGTATTATTTGTACTCTGATACTGTAGTTTTTTGCTGTCGTGGTTACTATGTAAATATACCAATGTGCGCGATGATTAACAATGGTGATTCTAATTTATGTTCATGAATTTAAACAATTGTATTATGCATATGAATAAAGTTTTATTTAGACCGCTTTTACAAATGTGAACCTCGCAATTCAAAAATAACAAAATAATAAATAAAATTTTTAAACAGTAAAAAAACACATAAAGTATCTATTGGTTTTTAAATTTGCACCGCCAGATGGCGTTATTCACAATCTTGAAATAAATTCAGTTATTCCTCATAATCTTGAACAGTACCAACATAGACTTATGAAAAATGATTTCCAAGTCGTGCATTTGTTTCCAGGTGGTGGGCAACCGGGACCGCGTGAGCCAGCAAATCCAGATCAAGCTCGGGGACTACCACCTCGCGCAAACTCTGCTCGACGACCCCAGCAAGTCCATAGGCATCTGTGCTGAGCCCCCCAGCCCCGCGCCATGTGAGTACACAATGTGTTTTAGAAGTACCTTTTTTATAACTAATAAACTATCGCTTGATCACAATACCAACTGATGTTAATTGGTAACGTGGTCGAAAGATGGTATGCACTAACTTATCTATATAAAAATTAATATTTTGTGTCTCTTAAAAATGTTATGTACTCAGAATTGTCACTTTGACACTGACATTTCTTGGTTTACATTTTTGATCTTGAATTCTATTCCGCAGTATAATATATACAACGAAACAGAAATCTATGCTCATGCTTCTATTACGTACCGCCCAATACATTATTATATATAATACTAGCGAAACGCCCCGGCTTTGCACGGGTAGCACTAAACAAAAAGAAAATCGACTTAAAACTATCCTATCTTTTAAGTTGGACGATATTCCACACTGTGACCAAATTTTATTATAATCGGTTAAGTGGTTTAGAAGTCCATTGAGGACAAACATTGTGACACGAGATTTATATATATTAAGATAATCAAAGTCGCGTAGATGTGTGCGTGTCTAACTTTGCAGGAGTTTTACACAGCTTGTCTCGTGTTCCTAGCAAAGATGAATGATGATGAATATCTTGATTCAGTCAGCTGTCTGTCCGTAATATTTTGTGTTACTATGTGTCAATTTTAGGGAATATCGTTGACATATGTAGATATGACAGAAAGACGTATGTAGATAATGAATCTAATATAATAATTAAACAGGAATATAATCGCTTTAACGAGTTTAATAATTACATTGCGATTCAGTTATTTGTTTAAAATGTGGGCTTATTTTTGATAGTGAAATATATTTACATTCTGCTACAAATTGCTATCCTCTTAGATTGTGTCGGCTTTTTAAAGTTACAAGAAAACAAACTTAAGCATAAATTACGCATCCATCTTTTTAAAATCGTGTAAAACTTTTGCTAAAATGGTTTTAGGCTTATTTTTTAACTGTACCATACAGTGTAAAAAGAACCAGAATGTTTTTTGTTGCCCTAAATAATTGGGATGAATTCATTCTGAATCAAGTTAAATAAAAATTCAGTTAAAGCATCACGACTACTCGTGTATTTTAAAACGTTGAAATATTGTCGAATGACAATTTTTTTGCCAAAAAAAAGTTGTTAATTAAACAAAATTCCTCTTCGTTTTACTGAATAAAATTTGGTTCCCTCTTTTAATTTAATAGGGTGGCTCCTATGAACATATTTTAATTAAAATATCTTTCAAAAGTCTATAGTCTAGCTATACTATGAATTGAATCTCAAATTTAGTATAAATAGTTTTTACTGTTAATTTTTGTTGGCCACGACATTAATTTGTTTTACACGTATTTACTGCAGAAAAGATGATGTTAAGAATAACGTCATCTTCTATGCAAAATATAATGATATATTATGACTAGCTGGCTCGGCAAACTTCGTTCCGCCTTATAATTAATTAACGTCCTCATTTGCGGGTGGAGTTTCGTTAAGAACGTTCTTAACTGGCCTCTACTCGGCGAAAGGAATACTCTTTCCAAATTTCAAGTGGTTAGTGTAGTATTCCTGAACGCATCTTTATAAAAATAAAATATAAAACGTCAGTTATGACATCCTCTCCTTTTCCCCCCTTCGACTATGAGATACAAATGTACGCAGGAGCTCTTGATTTATATTGTACTTATTATGTCATGTTTATATGATTATTAATAAATAATAAGTGAAGATCACAGCCCTCTTTTATTAAGAACATTACAGTTAGGCCATATGGTACTAGAGATATCGTGATGAGATAGACTCCGAACGGATAGACCGATTTCGATGAAATTTTCAGGGAGGGTTTAGATTGCTAGCGTTCGGATCAACATTATTAGTGCTATCCGAGCGAAGCTGGGGCTAGTTTTTTATTAATTTTTTATACAAGTATTATGCAAACTATTTTTTCCTCCAAATTGATGGGTGTTATTTTATGTTTCGGGATGGTGAATCAACCTATGCAATGCAGGATTCGTGTGTACTCGTATACTTAAATCGAGGAGCGCGCCGTATGTTTCTACGTTATTGTATAATCCCTACTACATTTACATCTCAAATCACGTATGTTTATTTCATAAACATATGTGATTAGCAAGATAGTTTTAACTGATGGAAATACCCAGAGCGTGCTTCTTCCCAGCCATTTTTTGTTCCTGTACCCCTAAATTTTTCATTTATGA
Source organism: Papilio glaucus (assembly GCA_000931545.1). NCBI lineage: Eukaryota > Metazoa > Arthropoda > Insecta > Lepidoptera > Papilionidae > Papilio > Papilio glaucus. The sequence continues at coordinate 224,730 of JWHW01026396.1, forward strand.
GTACCCCTCCTCAATATTTCTGCCATTACCAATACAAGTTTCACGGTACCGCGCTCTTTTGGTACCGCGTACCCTCAGAGGTACACGTACACCTGACTCAAAGAGGAAATCGCTGTGCTAGGGTATTAAACCACTTGATAGTCAGTAGCTGTGCAGATCGTACCAAGGAAATATTGAACGTTATAACTGTTTATTTTTAAATTTCTACCATTTTGTATAGTTAATGACTAAAATGAAGACCCAAGAATACGTTGTCGTGTACGCCACGCTTAATTTCCATAATAAATTGTCCACAGCTAAGCGAAATATTATGTTAATATATTTTGTCTGTTACAAGCGAAGTTTTAGTGAAGGTTAAGTATTGTTTCGACATTTATAATGAGTACAGGATACTTGAATGATTTATTATAAATAATAATTATAAGTTAAAATATTTTTATTAAAATATTTTAATGCATGAATTAATCAGCATTAGTTGTAGATTATTTAAAATTATATTATATTATATAAAAATAATTATATAAATTTTTATATTTCGCAGCATATAAGCATATTTGTGTTAATACAAAGAACCAATTGAATACAACTTAAAGTACTTTGCATTCGTAGAATAATAACGTAAAGTAGCGCTGTTTACATTTGTTGGCGCAGTTAAAAACAATTTGCTTCCTTAAGCTCGGCAGTATCTATCACTACACCATCAATCATACGTACTTACAAGGTCGCTTGTCTATGTAGCAAGGTGGATTAGTGCGGATATCCGATATCCATTATCAGGCATTGGCCACGGTAAGTTATGAGTATGATTGTTGAAATGACTCACTGTAGCTTGTTTCAGTAATTTATCCGTAATCTAGTAGATTTAGTTGTCGACGCCAGTTCTACATTCTTCCTTTTTCCAAAAAAAAACAATAATAGACAGTTAGTTTAGTGATGTGTCCTTTCTTTTTGTTGCTTAAAAGTACTCCTTTTTTATTCTTGCTTCATTTATTTATTTCTAAATAATAGTTATAAAACTGGCGTAGATAGAGATCACTATTGCTGTCTAGCTATCGCTTGCTGTCAATGCAGTGTTATGTTACGGTCTATTTTTAATTCTATCCCTTTTATAGCCAATATATTACCTTAAGTGAAAACTTCTTTAGCCACGTTAGACGATATTTGGTAGGAGAAAATCGTATAGGTTCGCGTCAACGTCATGCAATATGCGTGTCTGCAACACGCGTCACCAACATGCTAGTTTATGTTTGGAACAGTTTCGACGAACTCTTTTTTCATTTATTTTCTCGTTCAATTTTGAATGTTATTGTTAAGAAATATGGGTTTATTTTTGTTGGTTATTAATTTATTTTTGAACTATTGTCACGCCTGTTTTGAGTTTTCACTTCTGTCGGCAGATCTTATGCCTGACTATGACTGTGTTTTTTTTCCTTTTTAAAAGTCAATCGATGTCCACATATATTATAATATGTGTGGTATATATAATATAATAGGTGGGACCTATAGACGGTTATTATTCTTTTATAAATTAAAATGAATATACGTAATTTTTATTTATTATTATCATCTTGGTTATAATGACGTAAATCGTATTCGTTGGGCAACTTGTTAAGACGTATTAATCCATAAGGTTAGGAGCGACACGGCGCTCCGTTTGATCGTCTCTCGAATAACGGACATTCCGATCTCAAAGGGCCCCAAGGTTCTTCGACTCGTTGGAGTAGAAATTCGATTTAATTTCGTTTGGATTTGGCCGCGCGGGATAGACGAATGAGGTGGGGAGAGTGAGGGATACAGACGTCACACTCCCAATGAGCCCCGTAGAATCCACCTTGTAACAGACAAATCAGACTACATTATGATAGATTTAAATACAAATTTGTAATTATAGCTTTTCGTTTTTATATTAATTACATATAGGATTGATGTTGTATGGATTCATGATTGTATGACCCTAACGGTACGATCGTGAGAAACAAAGATAATAGTTGTCTACACACTGAGATTACGCACGTAAATTTATCGATGTATTAAGGTAAATGTTTTTGTTAAAAAAAATGACCAATACAAACATTCCACGTAAAAGCTTTTTGTTTGATTGGAAAGCCAAAGTTCTATTTTAAATCCACCCTGTAATAGGATTATCTTTGTAGAAGTTCCTTGGGTTTATTATTCACGTAAAAACGGCGAGGGTATAGATTTCAGGTGGAGTCGAAAATAAAAGCGAGGTTTTATGTGGCGATGCGAACTTTTTTATTTGTTTCGGGATTATGCTTGGAACGGATAATTTCGACGAGGCATTAACATAACAAAAGCGGCTAAGTTATTTGATTCGCGGTGTGCGCTGGGGGCGGCTTCAATTTCTTCAGGTGTTTATCCGTCTACATCCGATATTTCTTTTTCGCCGACCGTCTCTTAACAGTTTCGTTATTTGGATAATTGATAATCCGTCACATTTATGGTGTACTTTTAATCTTATTTGCTATTTTCTTATATTTTACGTTTAACAAATAATTTTGATCTTGGACTTGAAATTGAAAGAAGCATTGCTATTTCATAGATCGAATGTTGATCTGCTGCGACGTGGGATCCGTTTTCATTCAAAAATCTATCTAGAATCGTCGATTTGAACTTATTCAAATAAATTAAACGATGTTAATTCTTAGTAATTAATTAAATCATATTAATATTTTTCACGCTATTATCATGCTAAAATAATAAAGCGTATTAAAATATTTTCTATTAAATAATCTTTGTTAAACCCAAATAACTAATAATTGAATATTTAGATGTTAGAATCGTTTATACCGAGGCATCAAAGTTAAGTGCTAAATGCCATTATTTAACTCGAAAAGCCGAGAGCGCTGCAAACAAGCAGTCCGAGGTAATATAATTTGAGGGACCCGTGCCGCTTTTGAATTTTTTCCCCGTCCGTTTATCGTCGCGCTCGCCCGCCGTGGCGAGCGAAGTTGCTTGCTGTCAATAATTGATTAGGGTTGCGACACTACATCGAATAACGATCATAGATACAGCATTATCGATATTTTACGATATCGATATGTGTTTGCACCATATTTTAAATTGTTATTATCATAAAATACGAACATTTAAATAACAAGAAACACATTCATGTCATCTCTTTTTAAAACGCTTTTATTAGCTTCGCGTGTATATTGTATGTAACAAACTTTTCCAAATGTAATTTTTACAAACTTGTAGACGATTGCTTTGAATATTTGCATTCACATCAAGGATCGATGACTTAACATTTTTTATAACTTAGTTTTAGACCTGACCAGGAACATTAAGATAAAAAGTAATTTGTATATAACACTGGTCTTGTTTTAAATTTATGTAAATGAGAACTTTTCGACTGTTTCTTTAATTATTAATATTTTAATTGAACGTGAAAATTATTGGAATAATCAAGTGACGTTAAAATAACTTTGGATCGTGTAAAAGTTAACTTTTACTTTTGTTATATTAGCTCTCTCTTCTTTTTTCTTTATAATTCATAAGATAAAACATAAGTGATGGTAAAACGGTCAGATTGTACGTAGAACAATCTAATATTAGATATTAACGGCGCGCCGCGTATGCCGCCATAAAAGTGCTACCCCTATAAAAACCGGTAATAATGATACCGGCGCAGAGTAAATAATTGTAAGACACGGCGTTAAGAGGCTGCCCAGGCTCTTTATGATTATTCACTTGTGCGAGTAGAGGCTTAATTAAAATAGCTTTAGTGAACGTTGTCTATCTAGTCCCAGATGTTTGATGTGTTGATGCAATAGGCATTGTAATCATTTAAAGGTTAAACTCACTACTGCGTTACGTTCTAGTGTCAGTTATTCTAACATTATGAAGTATCGCACAGCAATCTGTTGTGGCGAATATTTAGATAGATGGTAATGATATGGCTAAATATGGATCAATCCTGGAGATCGCCAGCAACATTACAGGACTGCTGGGTAGCTGGACTGGCTGGAGGCATGTTCCGTCCACACGCAAAATATGAGGAGAGTTGTAGAAAAGTAGCCTCTTATTTCTAAATAAGCCTTAATATTAATGAAAGATCTTATAATATGATTTGATTATGTTTTTTAATATTTTCAACACTACGCGTGACTGACTTTGGTTAACTGTTAGTTATAAATCGTTTTAACTCCCGACCTTTGCGTTCTTTCAGATCAATACCTAAAAATATCTCAATAGATATTTTACGTTCTATTTAAATGTGTAATAAACTTTATAAAATATAAAAGAAAGTAAGATATTTACAAAATAAATTTCTTCTCGCTATTTTTAGCAATAACTTTGACATGACTTTTTTCTCATATTTGAAGAATAGATAAAAAAATATATTCGATAAATAGGTGCCACGATATGAGCTGTAAACATAAAGTTTTTGTAACATAGACAGCTCATTATCACAATATCAAACAGCCCGTATGATAATAAATATGATCGTCTTTTGTTGTCTTATAATTGCTATAACTTGTATCACTTTTTCATTATTTTTACACATATTTTTCTCATTACCCAGTCTAGTGCTGTAAATCCATATTACAAAGTAATCCTTTAAAAGTTTAAATCATTTCCAAAAGCTAGCTTTTGACCGGGCGGAGGGTTAATCCTCTTAGTAGCCGATCCAATGGTCAACGAATAGGCCCGCGAGGAACTTTGCGGCCGCTCCGCTATCTCACTTAACTTTTCATCCGGACACAATAGATAGTCAGTGAGATTAACAAGTTTGTTTGTAAATACTGACTTGATTATTTCACTCGATTGTTCGTTATTTTTTAAGATTTATTCAATTTTCTTGTAAGACAATTAAAAAAAATAGATCAACAAAGTCAATCATAAGCTGTCTCCTCCTTGAAGGCAGATTATCTGTTGTAATTTTTTTTCCAATAATAATTCCAAAAATTTGTGATAGTGAATTGGAGGAATGTGACCACACAAAGACCGACGTGGAAGAAATTGCTAGACCAGGCCATGGCCCACAAAGGCTAGATGAAAAGCTAGCAATAGACAAAAAGCGCATAACATTGTCTTGACCTGATTGTTTAAACATACGGAACGGGTAAGGAGATGCAAGAAAAATGTAACCATAATATATCCATATTTTCTGCCTATTCCTAATGCAAATTTATTCGGTTATCATTTCGTCTTATATTCCTATATAATAGAGTAATAATATGACTTACATTAATTGGTCTTACAAAATCACGTGTACCATTTATATAGAGAGCGCCGCCATGCGGAGTTTTCGCATCGCCGGGTTTTTCCGTCAATCAGCTGCGACCGTATATATGTCGTGTATGAGACATGTTTGGAAGCCCGTCCTTAACGCACTTTGTAAGCTGTCACATCTCCCGCTGGGAAAAGTATCTCTCGTATAATACCGCGTAAAATGAACTAATTACTTTGAACTAAAAAAAAGGTATTAACCATTTTCACTGCGATTAGAAAAGGTAAAATTAAATTTTTCTCAACTAAGATTATTATTACCTTTATTTTTAACTGAATCCAATAGATTGGATTGTTATCTATCAAATGCCTAAATCTAAATAATATTCTTTAAGGAGTAAATAATATTAAAATAGCGCTTTTAATTCTTACTGTGATATGTGCTGACATTTTGATAGTGTTATTTATTCATATCTTTATTCTCAAACTGAAGCTATAAACTATAACGATTACGATCTTAAACAATTAATTGATTATCTATTGAGATCAAACAGTCTGTATCCAACAGGCAGTAGTGATTCTACGCCAGTTCACAATGATAAAGCGAGCTCGCCGTCAAGCTCGTCGGCAATTGCAGGCTAGCTATTCAGTCATGTTGAAAACGTTGAATGGATTTCGGCGGCAGTCGGCTCGGGCCGCCTTAGAATCTTGCTATGCGGTTGCTTTATCTAGTTTTTGAAATATAGAGTTTGTATTTTGTGATCGATACTAATAGTTATTAACAATAAAAACCAAAAGATTTTTGTCGGAAAAGCCTCTGCCCAGCTTCTACACAGGTTGAGGCAACTGTTCATATTGATGATCGCATAGGGTCTCTTATAACTAAAGGATGTCCATCATCCATCCCTAAAGTGTTTAATTAGTTGATAATTACGACTACTCGTTGAGACTGGGAGTTACTTATTCTAGCTATCTATAAAAACAATTTATGAATATCCGTTGTCTTGTTCCCTTAGATCTTTCAAACTACGCGATGCATTTTAATGCGGTTTTCATCGATAGACACAGTGATTCAAGAGGAAAGTTAATATGTATTTAACATCCATATTATAATAAAGAATAACAGAGAATTTCAAAGATTTGTAATGTGATGTCGTAAAAACATATCAGAATGCGCTTACATTGCATACGCTGGCTAAACCTTAAGATATAGATCAAAATAACCAGTACCACGGAATGGTATCTTTTATAATGCTATCTTTTAATGATAGCTTAGTATACCCTTTTTAACTTCTAAAAAAATGGTCACGTACAATGCGGTAACTGTAAAGTTATTTCGACTAAGCATTTCATACACATTATGATAGTCCGTTACATCATATAATTTAAATGAATATCTTAGGAGTTATCGCAAATAAAAAACTGTGAAAATAAATCGGAACGCGGTTCTCACATCGATGACGGGACATGATTCTAAGGCGGGAACAGTTTGCCGGCTCTGCTAGTATTTTACTAAAATAGTGTAGACTACAATAGTTTTGTGTAAAAACTTATAAAGCGCAACGGTCGACGGCATTTTGAGTTATTGCTATTTTTCAGGCAAGGGGCCAGGGTAACCAAATAATTGTATTGTTGCTTGGAATTTCCTTTAGTTTTAATTACTTTAGGTTTGCGTCAGCATTTACGTGTTCATCATTTTTATCAGGTTTTAAATTAATGTTAGTATTGCAAAATAAGTCTTTAAAAATTACTAGAAAAGATAATTTTATTGCAGTGGAATTACATAATTGTTACTGAAACAGACTTGAACAGTATTTTCAATTCAGTGTAAGTTGTATATCAAAATTTTCTGTTTTGTATTTTTTTCTTGTGTCGGAGGGAAATTTTATTAAGTTTTTCTACGGTTGTACCTGGCAACATTACAGTTGTACAACTATCCCGCACATGGAGTTGCATTAAAACTTATTCGTAGTGCCCGCAGCGTATCCGGCACAATGCATCAATATGGTGATCCTAGCGACTCAGGACCGTTAGCAAGTCGCACCGGCGCCTTATCGCGCCGCCGTTGCCGGACGCCTTATTTGCTCACCACCATTTCACGCGACCTGAGTTATTTCAAGGCTATCGTGAACAACACTAAACGCCGCTTTCCTGTTCTACTTTAGGGGAAATTTTCAATAAATAACACGCGATAAGGCCTAAAGGCTCTGGATTCGAAGAAGTTGGTCGGAGTTGAATTCAAACGTGGGATAAATAATTACGAAATTCACATTATTAGGAAGTGTACTAAAAATTATAACACTATTTTTAAATAACATTAATTCGAATTACTTGATTTTTTGACTGCCAGGTGTGAGTTCTGGACTAACGTGTATACAGGCAATTTGTTCGAGATTTCAGCTGCCTGCACTGAGTGCCGACCAGCGCGTCAGCGTGTAAGCCTATTATATGTGCAACTGTGATATGCGTACCACATTCTTTGTTCCATAATATAAGGAACTCTCCCAATTATTAAACGCGTGACATTTTAGTCATGAAATCATATTAAGTGAATATAGTAGAGCGTAGAGGTAGGCAGGATTTTTACGAATAATTTACGGATTTTCATTCGTCACGTTCCTGACATTTTTCGCTTCTCTTCTGTATCCATGCATCTTGGAATTTAAAACGTCGACGATGTCTGATAATATGACCAATAAAATTATTGAAGATTTAAAAAAAAGCAACAATTTGGTGCAAATCAAAAAGTTCGGAAGAGGAACATCGCTTTGGAACAAAACTTATTTGACAATATTATATTTTAAAAGTCGGTATAACTGTACTGACTATGAGGTTGTATGTGCCATGTGAGTATTAAGAGCTATGAGAAGTTTGTCCAAATGCGTGATCGGTTGCGATATTTAAGCACAATTAGCATGCGGACATCTGTCGGTCGTGTCATTGCGAATATATGTTGATTGCTCTTAAACGCGGACGATATTCCGATTTGACATGTGAACGCTCTGGTTAATTCCTTTAACGAGTTCTCTTGAAAGCACACACATGTGTGCGTGATCGTGTCTATAATGTACATGTATGGTTTGTGTCTGTGTGTGGGGCATTCCGCGGCCGCTCGATGCGCGGCAATGATAAACGACTTCACGAGCCCCTTGGATTTGTGTGCACACAATTTCTTATCTCAGATATATTACGCAGTAGTTAGCGTGTCTTTTTTTTGCAATGAAGACGATCATAATGTTGTAATTATAGTGTAAAACTTGTATACTTTTTCTTTCCGCTGAAAGAGTTTTATTTAAATTACGTTTCGGGAAGATAGTATGTGTGTTTGACTTTTATATCACATTTGTTGTTAGGTAGCAGCATTCGTAGAATATGAGATAGTCGAATCTTATTGTCACATATCTCGCACATATAACACACTGGATATTTGAATTCCGAGACCGCCCATCAATTAGAATATGGCTTTACTTTACCTGATATTGCTAGGTATGCCTAGACTACTAAGATACTAAATTAAATCTCACAAGTCTCACAATTATATATACTATGTATATTTTAGTCTGGTAACTCGCTTGCGTTACTGACACATCTTCATTTAACGTAGACATGTTAAATGCTGACATAAGAAGGCGGCCGGTCCCACGCTAAAAGCCGGCCGCTAAACGATCCATTGCGCGCACACCGCACAAACCAAACAATGTATTTAGATAAAATATGATGAGACAAAACTAGATCGGCCATAAGTCTATCAAATGTTAAGTTAAATTTATTACTTTTTTTTCAACTATAGTGTTAGATTCTGCTGAGTTTTTATGGAAATCGTTAGGACCTTTTCTGATATGTACCCGAAATAAATATATTCGTGTATTATACAAGAAATGCTTATTGTATCTTATAAGATTTCCAGCGATACTCTGTAGGACGTTATGTTTTGGTCATTTTACTGTCTATGTAAATTGGCAAATATAAAGGGGGATTGTCAAATGAAACCAATTACATAGACTAACTACTGCAATAGCAATGTAAATATTGGAATATACTAACATTCTCGGGATATTAGTACTCGGCGTAGTACGACATGCCTTCGAAAGTGGGTCAGAATCTCTTGCAATATTCTGAGATCTTACCTGCGCGAGAATTTAATTTCGCACAAACTGCCCCATTCAGAGGTAAGTTGTACAATGGCGTGAGGACTACCTTTGTTTTCATAGTGCACGTTCAACTTCTTTAGTGTTTGGGCTCTATAAAGTTATGATTTTTTTTGTAACTTTCTTCTCAGGAGTAATTGTTTGCTCCGTCACGTTTGTTGAGCTATGTTAATAATATGGCGAGTATGATGTTGAATTTACTTTCAATATTAGATCTCGTTTTTTACGACCAAGGTTAGGTTAAGTTGGATAAAATTTTCTAGTTATATGTGTCTAGTCATATACAGCAATAAACTTGTTTATAGATAACAGGATATACCCGTGTTATGCTACATGCATAACACAGGTATATCCCGTAAAAGTATACGGAACATAAAATACCAATATATGTAATGATCATATAACTTTTTGGCATATACTATATATTTTTGTGCTAGTAATAAAAAGGGTCCACTGCATCAACGGATTAGAATATTTCTCTATCCCTTTCCTTATTCGAAGTATGAAAAGATCAACTAAAGATCAATACCTCTCCGTCTTCCCCGCAGCTATTTACCTGCTCTTTGACGGCTTCATAGCTTCTATTCAACCCTTTCTTGTATAAATTCAATAGATACTGCTACAGCTGTTGAACTTAAAAGTGATTGTATAATTTTTTAGCTTTGTTCTCTCTACAGGTTGTTAAATAAATAACTGAAGATTCTATTTTGTTGGAACCAGGTCGTGTTCGTGATAATTTCGCCAAAGTTTGGTATTGTTTTTACAAAATAGCAATGTCTTGAATTGTGAAGGTGTAAACTTTTAGTTTGTTTGATATTCTAAAACGATTACATCTTACTTTAAATTTCATATCCGTGCGTCGTTTCGGCGTATTTCGATGCCACACGGGCGTTGCGTTGGCGCAGAGCTATGATTTCGAGCCTGTGCCACACGAGAAAAAACGGTGACTCAACGCAAGCTACAGCGCACCGACGACGCACCCTCGCTAAGGATGGCTGTGTCGGTTTTTGAACGACAATAGAGTTGAAGTTTAATACCTATAAAACACTGAGCAGCGCTGCGTTGTCGCACCGTGAGGAACCCCTCCCGCTTCTCTCTCTGGACCCGTGTGCGTAGTTTGCCCATTCCGTCATTTTGACGCACCGTGTGGCATGTCGGGTTTTGTTTTATAAAACTTCGCTGCGTAGCCGCTCCGTCGACGCTACAGACGGAAAAAAGAAAACGTAGCAAGCTGTACTATAGAAACTCATTGTTATTAAATCTGCGAATGATTTTTTTTTTAAGTAATGTTAAAAATGATAATTACGTTACTCTTAGCCATTTATGGCCGCTTCAATACTTAGCGTTCGACGTAAAATGCAGCTCTCGTGGATCCTTCCAAATTGCGCACAGCCCATTTAAAAATGCTGGCTGAATCCGCTCGAGTGCAGTAATAAGCCGCTGGTTAAAAAGCGCAGCCAGTTTGCAGAATTACAGTAGCGGCTTGCTTTATTTACTCTCATTACAAGCGGTCTAGACTAAAGTGAGGACGTATGGCGAGCTTAGCTAATCGACTGTCAAACGCGGGTTTTGAAACAACTCCACTTCCACTTTTATTATTATCCTAAGCACAATTGTTGTTTATTGTATTGCAGCAATTTATAATCCAAAACATCAAATGATTTGAAATGAGAAAGTTTTAAAGGGGACCTCCTTTTAAGGG
>JWHW01026396.1:236316-251599 GCA_000931545.1 Papilio glaucus
TCGTGGATCCTTCCAAATTGCGCACAGCCCATTTAAAAACGCTGGCTGAATCCGCTCGAGTGCAGTAATAAGCCGCTGGTAAAAAGCGCAGCCAGTTTGCAGGATTACAGTAGCGGCTTGCCTTATTTACTCTCATTACGAGCGGTCTAGACTAAGGTGAGGACGTATTGGCGAGCTTAGCTAATCAACTGTCAAACGCGAGTTTTGAAACAATCGTAGTCCACTTTTATTATTATCCTAAGCAAAATTTTTGTTTGTTGTAATGCAGGAATTTATAATCCAAAACATCAAATGATTTGAAATGAGAATTTTTTAAAGGGGACCTCCTTTTAAGGGGTCTTTATTCGAAATGAGTTACTTGTAAAGAGTTTTACCTTTCCAAATGTGTATTTGATATTGTTTTTATGTGAAGCCGCTTTTGAAATAGTCTTTATTTACTTTTGATACACTTTATATTTTCAAAAGACAATAAAAGAGAATATTATAGACACTTGATATGAGACATCTCTTTAAAGTTGCTTGCGACCGGTCTATCAGATTCGGTAGCTGACAAGCGAATGCCCGATTGTCATTACGATCTTAAAAAGAAAACGTTTACTAAACAGTTCACTATAGAGGTTTTATATTACTACCTCACTCTAAAGGGGAATCTATGCCATATTGAACATAGATATATTGGAATTTTAAGAGGAACCTACAGTAATCGTACAGTTTTCGTAATACAGTTAGTATTATAACACTAAACTCTTTTTAACAGATTAAGTTCCGTTGCCATCTATCTATCTATATTACTGCATCACTAATAGTTGATATTGTTAATGAAATTTAAAAAAAATGCATAAAAACTCCTTTACAATGTTCACCCGCGCATACTAAGCCGTTTTCTTCATAAAATGTTAATAAAAAGTAAGTAGAAAAACAAGTGTCCGCAGTTATAAGTCATACACCATTGACTTCTCATTGACCTTACCTTCGATTTTCTACGTTGAAATTTTCTTGCCCTGGCCGACGTGGCCGCCGTTAAAGAACATTTAAGCCCTATCAGAATCTGTTCGACGAATAATATAGGGCACATTGCCATCAATCACCATCAAGCTAAGCAGTTTTAATATTAAGCTACTATTTCAATAAATTACTATACTTTTTGGGTGTAGTAAATTAATAATTTATCGTGTAAAATAACACACTTTGATTATGAAATATAAGTCGCTTGTACTGTACTGACAAGAAGACAAGAAGAAAGAAGCTTGCACTGTTTGAAACTTAATACAATAAAATAGAGTTTTACGGTTGGTACCGTGGTAGAGTTCGCATCAACAACATCTGTAGCACGAATGGGCCGACTCGACTCGTGAAATACCACGCCCTCACAGAAGACAGGCACGAAGTAGAAGTATTCTGCGTTTCGTCAGATGAGTGAAGTGCCGGATTTCTGATTCTACTCCTCTTCCCTTTCCTATCTATTTCTAATAAGGAAATGAAGGAAAGGGAAGGAGGATTTGTCCTGGGTGGAGATAAATAGGAAAAGGAAATATTACTTTCTCTCTTTATTAGACCCTTTTCTGTCCAGTAAAGGTAGGCAACGCATCTGCAACTCATGCCTGTGGGCGATCGTTTTAGTCAGGTGGACTGTTTAATCGTTTGCCACCTTTTATTATTAAAAAAATAGTATTATTTAATAACTAGCTTCCTTAGGCCTGACATGCATATGTCCTTAAAAGTTCCCTTTTTCCGGCAATTCTCGGTAACCCCGACCGTCATCAGCGCTACGAGTATAATCGGCGTGCGTACGGCGAGCCTCGTCCACCCTTGACATTCATTCCACTCCACAACATGTCACATTGCTTACGTGTTTCGTAAACGCAAGCATGTTGTATTGTTATAAAAAAAGATAATTGTTTTTTTTTTTAAATAATGAATCCGATGACTTGACAAAATTCATTATGATTAATGGTTGTCTTAGGTTATGTAATATTAACGATGCGTAATAAATGGTCTTACATTGTAAAACGTTGGTTTAACAATATATGGAGAATCGTCGACGTTTAATAACAGCAAGTTTCTATGGGAAATGGCAGCAAATATACACGTAAACTGTAGCATTACTAAATATAACATACTAAAGAAAAATGTTTATTTAAGTGGATATGGGAACTTATGTGAAGCAGTCACCCATTTCGAGCTTCATTGCATATTTTTTTCAGTAGCATAAATTGGCTTGCTGCTTGGCTGGAGAATGTAAAACCGCATATATTCAGATCTTAGAGAAATTTCCAGCATCTGATTAGCTGTTATCGCATTGTTAATAATAATAATATGAAGACAAATGTAGCCCAGTCCCAGAAATTATTATTTTGTGAATCTCAACAGTCTTAACACATTCATCAATTCTGAGTATTTTAACATAAATTTAGCAAAGTAAATCGCAATTACATCAAATAACCTGGGAAAATCTGCACGCACAGAATCCGGAGGTTGGTTATTTTAATAATCCAAACCCGGCCGGCGGTGATTTACTGGTCTCGAATGAAATATTTATGAGAATCGCTCATTTTAAGCCACCCTAATAGCGCGCGGGGAAGCGAGGCGGGCTTTGTGTCGTGTACCTGATTTACCTAGAAGTTACCTCGATGTAACCGTCCTTTGATCGTAGCCGTTTATTGTGAGGGCTCCTCGACCTTCAGTGAAATAATGTTCGCATTAAAAGTTTGGGAAACTCGTCTAATGTGTAAGCCAAATTATCTTTAACGCGTATATTTTGTTATCTCAAATTGATATAATATTTGTAGTGTTATAAGCAATCAGTTTGATATTTGATTTTTAACATGCCACTTTAGTTTCAAACCGATAGCTGAGAACAACCACTAGGCTAGCTACCTTTTGAACTGTTACATCTTGTTCTGAAGTTTCCGTTGATTTCGAGTTCCTCCACCAATTCATTTAGTGCCCTAAATAAATGAGTAGGTAAAGGCGTGGCACAAGCGTTCCCAGTGGCAGCGACCTCCGCAGGGGTCACTCGGTGCGTATTTGTAACGCTCTCGCGTCGGGGGGGTTGGCGTGATGCACGACCCCCCGGGGATCCTCGCGAATTGATTCTGACACCGACGCCGCAAAATACCAAATACAAACACATAATAACGTAGGGCTATAACGGGTTCCGCAGAATTATTAAGGGAAAGAGGCCCCACTTAAAATCTTATTAATTTTCCTAGCTACAGTGAATTAACTTAATATTAACAACTTATACGAACTCATATTTTATTTCTTTCTATATATTGTTATGATGAGGATGACGAAAAATTAAAAAAGTAAGATCATAATGCATTATATGTATGTACATGTTTCAGTTCCTGCCCTTCTCCCATCTATCTGGGGTCTGCACAGTATGTTCTCCTCTTCCATATCTCTTTATCAACCGTCATATCTACATCTATTCACATCCTTCTTACACATATAATTTTTCACATAATTCATCCACACTTTCTTCCAGTCTCTTTCTACGCTTGTAACCATCCACGTTCATTCTCATTACTTTATTCGCTATATGTCATTCATCCCTCCGCATAACGTGCCACGCTAACCTCTTGCTCTTCAATTTCTCTGTCAGCGGCGCAACTCTCCCACTTCCTCTAAAATACTCATTCTTAATTTTATCTCTCTTCGTCACATCCATCTTTATATTTGCATGATAAATGGCAAATAATTTAAAATTTACTAGAAGAAAATTCGTTTAACATTATAAAAAAAACAATTGATAGCGGTCCTTTTTTCTAAAGAGAGAATATTTTTTCTAATAATTCATTCATGAATGAAACAAAATTATCCGGATATATTTAAAATATTTTTAGCTACATTTGTTTTGAACACTTAGGGGAGATAAGGTGAGTACAGCTGTAGGTTAAGTCCACATGTTCCTTATAAAGTACTTTTTCCTGTTGTCGTTGATCCCAAAAATAGATACAAGAACGGCATTAATAATTAGACACGTGCGTATCTGTACAATTACATGAACATTACTTACGTTTTGCTGTTCATTTCAAAATATTAAACTTTTCCTTTTTCTAAATAGGTCGTATTACACTCACTTAGCCGCCTTCGAAAGTTTGTTAAACTAACCGAAGTAGCTTATGCCAAGGCTTCCACGAGTGCCCAAGTAACTGGTTCAAAATTATCCAACAAAATATCTAAATTAAGATTATTTCTAAATCTTATAACGTAAAAATAACAAGAAATGCGAGGCGGCGAAATTTAATACTCTAACATATTTAGGAATGCATCATGATTTATGATGCGTTAAACGGTGACGCCGGTTCATACATCTGGCGTCCAAGTGCGCCTCAAATACTCCCGCTATTAACCCACCGGGGTTGCCAACCTGTGGTACACGGCGCGGGATCTGCGCCCTCCAATGTTCCGGAGATTGTCAGACACTGATCCAACCGCATAATATGTGAAGTATATGTGAATTTTATATCTAAACTATCAAATTTCTTTAATATCTTATCTATAGTAATATTATAAATAAACTCAAAAACTATTAAACCGATTTTAATCATTCTTTCACAGATAGTAACGTATTTAATCAGCGAGTAACCTAGGCTATATATATTTTTGTTTATCTATCTACCCGGACGAAACTGGGCCGGGTTGCTAGTTATTTATATAAAATTATGAGACGTCAGAGTTCCTATACATTAAGCTATTTTCTATCAAATTATTAGTAATTTATTCATTGCCAATTGGAACCCGAGTTACAAGAGCGATGTTATCCATGTTATGACATTTAACGTCGCATAACAACTTGCTGGTAATTTAAGTGTTAATGTTTAAACACTTAAATTGTAGGCATATTTTGATAGAGGTACACATTTGTGTGCCTTATTGCATGAAGATAATGCGTATTTTTGATTACCTACTTCATATGAGCAATGTAGGTTCGATTAAGTTACAAGTTTCGACATACAATGTTGCTCGTTGTATTGAATGAATCTTTTATAGCTGTCTAAGTTAACGACTATTTTATAATGAGCACATCCCTTGTAGTTAATATACAGTTTTGTTCGGGGCTTTTTGCTATTAAGAATTGTTAAAATCAGTTTGTACTAAATTCAAATGTGAAAATTAACTGTAAAAAATATTAAACTAATAAAAAAAACGAAATATTACTAACATTAGTGCATGTTTTATTTACTAACAAATGTGGAAGGAGGAGTATGGAAATTTTGAAATAAATATTAATTTATTTATTCTTAATCAAAATTGTATTTACAGGGAGTATGCTAATTTACACGTTCACTGTCAATCACGCGATATTGTGTGAAACACATAATTAAAGTAGATTACATCTTATTTACATAATATAAAAGTAGTACCTGGATGACCGAGCTATCCATATATATTTTTCTTTTACATACAAATATCCCATTAATCGTTTTTCTTACAAAAAAAGGGAATTTCCTCTGACTCCAGACATCTGGACTCATGATGGGTGAAAGATTAACAAAGATCCATCCAAACATTCGCATTTATAATATTAGTATATATGTGCAGATATGACCTAAATAAAAACGCAGAACGTATAATAAATCATTTTAGAGCTTCCTAATGCATGGCGACTATGGTTTCATAATATAGTTTATATGTAGACGTTACGAGCTCTTAAATTAATGTTCTTGTATTTTTATATACAGTATGTATATTTAAACTTTTCTGCACTAAATGTTTATATATTTTTATCTTGTTTGCTTGGTGTATAAATTAATACCAATGCGTTGACTTATATATTAAGCAGATACGTAATTAAACTTTGTTTCCTGGTTTTTACTACAACAGAATCCACTACTATTTTATCAAAAAATTAAAGTCTCATTAATTTCTCCTCTAATCAGCTGTAATATGTTGGCAAATGATATTTAAAATGAGCATGTTAGTTGCCCACGCTTGTGTTCGCACCGTGTTTGTCTGGGCCAGGAATAACCGAAGTTTTTTGTGCAAATGCGACCGACATTCACGCGTCTTTAACGACCTTGACCCGTCAAACTCCTCAACGCCAATCAGATGTTAACGAACTAAAATCTCCTATGCTCCCGAATTGATTACATACGAAAGAAATGTATTTCTACTCTTTCTGTTATACGTGAATAGACTGAGATCGCGACTACCTTCGCCTTGTCACACTAAATAAACGTGAGCTATATATCGGCAGTTAGATTTTCATACATTTGATATTGATATTGTAATCCTATCACTTACTTAAATACACATATTGTAATTCATTGACTATAAAAAATATTACCGTTAAAATTACACTCGGAAAAAATATTTTACTATTCTTATATATATGGATTATATATCTTATTAATTCTTGGATATATAGTATGTCGATCGAAATGGTTGACTTTATGAAAAGTAAATGAAGCTCTTACTCGGCTAATGCCGAGTTTAATTAACTCATTAAAACACATTAATTACCTCCGTATAACAGATAATCTTAAAGACTTACGGCTTCTTAGCTTGTGAAGGAAATCGGTTACCCGATTCCAGATAAAAAGTCATTCATTTTAAGTTTATTTTTCTTCAGTTCAAGACTCTTTTAATACATAAAAAAGTTTTATATTATAATTCCTAATGATTCCCTCTTATCTGTGTTGAAAAGCTTAGAGCCCGTAATTTTAAATTTAATTTCAAACTTTCCGCTGTTCATTTGAATACAAATCTGTCGTCTAAGAATTGGATGGCGACCGTTATGGCTGGTTGATACAGTTTTCGTCTCCTTTGAAAAAAATAATAATATTTTTTTTAGATTTAATTGAAGATGTGTGGAAGAGGTAAAGACAATGTTATTATTTTTCATAACTTTGGTCGTTTTTTTTTTAAATTAAGATCACGTTCAGTAACTTGTTTTATTAATTATATTCATAAATTATGTTTGAAAATGTTAAATAATAATAATATCCATGGACATTATTTACACACGGATCCCAAACTCAGCAGAGCTTATAGCATGGAAACCAGATGTACTAACATTTCTTTCGAAAAAGAAACATACTACTAGACTAAGGACAAACAGACATGTTTATCACACAAATGTCTGTCCGGGGCGGGAATCGAACCCACGACCAGCGGCGTGAAAAGCAAGTATCATAACAATCACGCCAACCGGTATGCAATCAATGTTATTGATTTTATATTCGAACTTATAGTCCAAATATGTTATCTTAAAATAATCGAATAAGTGGCGCGATCCTATGACGAGAACACTAGTTTCGCTCGTCAAATTTACGAGTGGAGGTGCATACGTATGAGCGCTTGGCCGTTACAAGCTAATATATGTTTTTGACATTGTTGTATAGAAAATAATCTTTACGAATAGAATAAGGAAAAGACGAAATATTTAATTTAAAAAACCGACTGATTGTCAGACACTCTGGAGAATAAATACGAACCGAATGATACTTTACTCTTCAAAATTGGTAAATCTGTTTACGCTACAGGTTACAATGGAACGGACATATATACCATACATATAGTAAAATAAATTTGTCATGGCATGCTTGATTACCAACTAAAGGGTTAGATACAGAGAAAAATAAATAATTGTTAAAATTCGCTTATATTACTGTTAATCTCGAATTATAATAAATAATGTGTAAAATGGAATTTAACTAGAAAGTTACTTATCACACCATAACTGTTATGTTGACGTTATCTAACAATGGTTATCTTTTCTATTTAATTCTTTTACGTAGCATACTATATTTGTACAATGCTATAATAAAGCAAGAGAATTGTTGTTGTGATGTTGTGTTGGTGGTGTGGTTCTATATATTAACAATTATCTTGTATTAAATACAAAGAGGAATTGTACAGAACAATATGTGAATGCGAAGCACGGACGCATCAATAAGTCGTGAGTTGTAATCGCCTTGAAAAACAAATATGTTTGTCAAGTGGATTAGGATGCGTTTTCACTAAAGCTGCTTAAAGGTTTAGACCAATTGATAATAATTGTATTGCTCTGACTGTAGAGGAGTCATCTAATAAAGTTGACAAGATCGGTTGCTATTTATAATATGCTATGACGAAATTAATTTTTCTCTTTTCAAATTTATACAGTTATTTTGTAACAATTTGAAATATAGATTTGTATTAACGTTCTGAAGATGTAAACCGTATTTTCTATAGTTATATTATAAATAGAAAGGATTTGATAGTTTGTTCCGGATAAACTCAAAAACTACTGAACTGATTTTTAAAAATTCTTTCACCAATAAAAAGCTCATTTATAAGCGAGTGCCTTGAGTGGCTATATTTTCTGTGTTGTTTGTATATCAATCTAACCAAGCAAAACCGGGCCAGGCTGATAGTATTGAATATACTCATGGTAGCCTAGATAATTTTAACTCGTTTTCAGTGAAACTGCACTCTTAGTACCAAAGGTATACGCGCGTGCGGGGCTCGGGGTGTGCGCGCGGCGGTCGGCTGTCTGCATACAAAATGTGCGGTGGCCGTCGCCGACTCGCTTTATTATAGAAAACTTGCTGATTGTCCGCGCGCAGTCGCCGCATATTACGTTTTTATTACGAGGTACATTCCGCCATTATTTAACATTAGGGTTATCGACGTAGTTATTCAAATAAATATATGTAATATTCATCTAATATATTTTTTTCTCCTCACTGTCGTTACGTAAATTTGTAAGGTTTACACGCATGTATTAAAGCCGCGTAGAAGATATAATTTTTTTAACTTTATTTATTCAAAACGAAAAGACATAATTGAAATGGAGAAGTGATGTGAACCCGCAGGGTTTTAATATCACTGCTAGTCCTAAGTTGGTATACAGTATTTATTAATGTAATACTATTCATGCTTTTCCTAATTCACATTTTAGATTACTTTATAAAAATAATCGTCTTATCTGAGGAACATTAAACAATCCTATTGTTTAAGTTTCCCCTTATAACAAGGCCGAAGAGAAGATAAGATTATGTATTAACTTGAATAAGACAAAATATTAGCAACAGTTGTTGCATGTAGAAGAAGTTTGGTACTCGAAAAATTTGCTTATGTAGTTATTTTGAATAACTAGTTGGCAGCCCTATCATGCGAAACATCGCACGCGATCGCATCGCGTGATTATTCTAAGGCGCTAAATTGCGAATGCCTCTATCTGCCTTATCTAAAGCCACTTGAATTATAATAGAATACTTGATAAAGATGATACGGTCGCGAGGCGGTGTGTCCTTCGTTTATTTTTACACGCTAGATTCCATATTACTGATAATGAAATTTTCTTACCGAATATCAATTTAGTAAGATTTCATTTAAAGTTTCAGCGCATTGAGCACTGTAATTGTTTATAATTGCACAATTGGAAGATAAATTATGTTCGTTTATAAGTGTAGCACTTGGAGAATAAGCCGATCTGTTTTATTTTTGACATCCTTACGGTTTTTGGCAAAAACAACGGTACAATTCTTGAAAACATTTTCTATACTACAGTTGAACGAGGTAATGAAATAATTTTCAGAAGGAGAGTAATTTTCACAATAAAAATTCGGACGCCGGATCATAATTATAATCTTTGTGTGCCTTTGTACTTTAAACACCAACGTCACGTAGAATGCTTAGCAACAGTTAATGTTTGAGTTTGTTGCAATACATCGTATTGAAATTATTTTTATATGACTATAGAATAGTGCGTAGTTAATACTAAACCAAGTATTCGCAATATAAATTACCAAAATCCATAAGCCTAAGCCGCTGTTAATCATTATTTAAACAAAGGCAATAACTTGTCAACTTTATCGTATCGTTATTTTTATCTATTACGTGCAAATTGCATGAAATATGGTATTCAAGTACTAAAACTGTTAACTTCTCCGTAATAATGCTCACCGCACTGGCCGCGTCGGCGACAGTTATCTTGCACATGTCAATAGTGTAATGCAATAATCCCCTGAGCATTGCAAAAAGTGTATTGACTCATATCGCATTGTGAAATCTAAATGTCATTAACTTCGCGAGGTCTTCAACCTGAACATGTGTTGAAGACCTATAAAACGTCATTAAAGACGTCTTTGTTTTTACACACTCGTTGTATTGGTATTTTTTGCAGCTTTGATCGTTCACCAAGCGGTTTCGAATCGAATAGAATGTGTGGGCTTTATGCATGTCCGCTATATCCTATGTAAGTAACGTTGACGAAAACAACCATGGAGTTTTTCTCATCAACAGCCTAAAATAACTGTGCTGTCTTGCCGCTCTTTCTTTCCATGTCTGTTTTATACTGGATTTACACATAGGATTTCCCACTGTCCGTTGAATTATGCCTTTGAAAGATACCCTAAAATTACACTAAACATTTTAAAGACTGTACATTTTTGAGTTGTCAAAAGCAGATTTTTGCAAATTAAACACAATATATCATATCTATCACAGATTCTTATCAACCAAACGTTGTTTCGAAAACACAGACGCGGGCAAGTATTTCGTGATTTAATGCGCGCGCGCGCACGTGTCAACGGCCGCAGGTGTGCGAATGTCGTTGCCCAGCGGCCGCCATTGTTCAATCTCCCCGCTCCCCCGCCCGCTCCCATCCCTCATACCGCGGATATCCAACCGGGGGTGGTGACGATTTCCCTTTCTATGATATCGACATATTGCGTGCTCTTTTATCATTGATCGCCATTTGTTCGCTGGCGCACCGTTAATGGATCGTCGTTATGACATGATTCATTTTAACGTTCACAAGGTATCAATAAATTGTACGTAACTTGTAATGTTACTTTTTTTTCATTGTACATCACACTCAACGGTTTACATCATCAAAATTAAGTCAGATGTGGTCGCCGACATTTGCAAGTCTGTTTTTAAATTACGTGTGACTTTATCCCTCTCTACATCGGCAATCGATTTTGATCGAAATTCATTTACTCGAATAAATTAATTAACGTTTTTCTGTACATTTATTTGTAGTCAGTGGAACGCGACATGTCCATTTTGTTAGTATTATTGAGGTAAAAATATTTGTCTTATCTGCTATAAAATACATCAATTGTGTCAAAAAATAATAAAGTTAATTCTTAATTAGCATAATCCTTGGATCAATGGACGATTTGTTTTGTATTGACGAGACAAACAAGTGCTTTACTATACTATATGTAAAGTGATCTCTCTGCACTCAACATAACTTTTGCCAGGTGCATTGCCGTCTGTGAAAAAAAAAAACCGGTGAACGATAAGTTGTTTATACATTGCAGTAATAAGAAATGCGTAACGGGAATGTAAATTTATTTATTTATTTAAAATCATTGGCCGATGTTTTCCGATTTGACTTCGTTTCTGTAACGTTTTTCATAGCGGCATTGCGCTATACGCATATTCGACGATCGACCTTATACTATAGATAAACCAAAGACAGATGGTCGTCGCAATTAATCTGGATCGAGTCGAGTGTCGTGTTTAGATCATCCTCTAATTGTTACAACAAGTGCAATTGATGCAAAATTATACATTATGATAATTGGATTTAAAACGAAAGTTGAAAAATAATTGACTTTGACGAATTCTTTGTGAAAACACTTAAATTAGTTTCCCTGGTATGGATGTAACGGACTCTTATCAGCTTGATTTTCCCCCACTTCCAAACGTCAGATTAAATTGAAACTTTGCATATTTATTAAAGACTGATGGACATCACTTATTTTAAGATTGAGGACAACGCCACCTAGTTACAACTTAATATAACAAAATACGTAACGAAAGTTTCCCGTGATTTTAGATTTTAAACTAATGATTATTACTTTACCCAATTACATAAAAAATTAATAAAATAATAGTTCCAATTAGTACTCGTTATAAAAGTACGTAGAATTCATGCTTAGGGTACTTACAGGTATGTCAAAGATTTTTTTTTTTATAATTTTTGAATGTACTTGTAGTACCTTATTATTGGTATGTACCGAGCCCCATAGAAACAAATGCTATGCTATGTTTTTATCAGGCATGCACCTGCGCGAAACACCTGCGAATCACACAGCTTTAATGCTCGCCGCTAGACGCCGCATTAACATTTTGTGGTCGAGTATAGTTACGCATAAAAGTCTTTTAAAACATTTTTATCCCTTTTTCATTTCGTCGATATGCTTTTATGACTCTACACGAAGTATATTTTTCTTCATATTCACAGATTGGATTTTGAACGTAAATACATTCTTTTTTTCGTATCTATTTCATATTTACAGTTTTTTGAAGTGAAAATTTCTTTAGCCGTGTTAGAGGATATTTGGTAATAAAAAATCTTATAGGTTCGCGTGAACAAGATGCAACTGCGTCAGCAACTTTTGTACCTTTTTTCATTTATTTTTTTCTTGTATTCAATTTTGAATGTTATTGTTAAGTTACAAGGGTTTCTATTCTAGAGAAGAATATAAGAGTTTATACGGCGGGGCTGAAAGGCCCTAGAATGTCGGGCAGTAGGCGTCCTACACGATGGACCGATGATCTGGTGCACTGGTCACACAGGGTAGGCCTACGTCCGGCCGTGGACGAATATTTTTGTTTATTATTTATTTATTTTTGAATTATTGTCGCGCCTTTCGTGTTTTGAGTTTTTACTTCTATCGACAGTCCTTAGACTTCTTTTGTTTTTTTTTCAAATGTTATTTTCATTAATTTTGAAAACAAATAATACGCATGTAACCTTACCTACAATTTAAAATACGAATTTGGGACAAAAGAAATACCGTCTTGTTATTCGTTTCATATACGAAGCAACGGCTATGGCAATTTATTTACCCAATTATTTTTAGAAGAATTTATACCCTAAATATAATTATTATCTCATTAATCGTTAAAAGTATAATTTGAATTCTTGTTAGAGCATTACAGTAACTACTTGATTTTTTCTCTTTCTTCATAACAAATCAATACCTAATCTAAAATATTAGATTCACACCGCTTGACTTAGGTAGTCTTTCATAAAAAATTGTGGACCATTTTTTGTTGACAGAATGACGGCAATAAGTTTGCTGGCCATCGTATGAAGAAAAAATCTCAATTGTTTTATATGCATAATACATACCAGCTACAGCTAAATAGGAAAAGGGCAAGGTTTGACAAATACTCTAAAAAAGTGACATTATTTGGCAATTAAATTTAGCAGTAGCCTGAGCTATATTTATATCGTTATATCCTGTCGTATTTATGATCTTTATGACGATGATCGTAATTTTACTTCGACGTTTTTGTTTTTTACTGTGAATAGGTTTTACATTTTTCGATTAACAATTTATAATATCCTAGTACTTTGTATCTTTAAAAAAGGAACTTTATCCCGTTTTTTTCTTTTATATGTATTAAATTTTTACTATAAATCAATAAATATTCATCACTATTTAGAAGGACTTTAAATCGTAGAAATTGAGTCATAAAAACAATTTTACTAAGACTAATCTAATAGGTAAATGGAATAATACTAAAGCGATACCCTAGTAATTGCGGTCGTGTCGCGCCTATAGGGAAACATTGAAATGACCAATAACATTTGAGTGTGTGTCCTGCCATAATTGAACCGCGTACTGCGTTTAGTTTTTAATCCAATAAAGATTACCAAATGGTCGGACCCCTAAGCTTGCCTACGGGCGAGATTATCTGGGAATTGTAAGGTTGACCAAACATTATCGAGTCCCGCATCGGCGACTTGTCAATAATATTGTGGATATTATATGTATCAATTACATAGATAATTTTAGTGTACGTTTTATGAATATGATGAAAAGAAGCTTACATCTGACTCAAAATAATGGAATGATGCATTCAGAATGATTTACACGAAATATTTTTAAATAAACATTGAAAAATTTCAATCTTATTTTGAAAAAGATACGTCTTGCGTCTTTTAGGTAAAAATAAAACTAAATCTATCACAACCAAATAAAAACTTTATTACGAATCAAAATACTACACATTTTATTATTATATATGATATAAGCTATTCATCCCGTACACACACATACATACATATACACACAACATATAAATACTTAGTGGATCTAAAGGGGACTTAATACATTATAAACTGCAAAAGCTATTAAAAACAGCATCACTTTCATATACATCAACCGCAATCTAGGCAAATCGTAGGTAGCTCCCGACTCCTTTGTCCCATTCGCAATCTCCATAAACCAGCTAAACACCTACCGTAAGTTCCCCTCACGGCGTCCCCGGGGATAAGGGGGTGGGGGCGACCTCCCCGCACAGTAATATGAGCCTTAAACTGCCTTATGATCTTGCGACTCGTTCCGCCCGCTACGTGAACCATCTCATTTCTATTAATCTCTAAAATCTTACCTCTATCTTTATTTTAAATATTAGTAGGAACAAAGAACTCAATAGCTATAGATAAATGACATGGAAATCACATAATAAATAGATTGCTTTATGTATAAAAAAAACAGGAAATGTTACGAAATACGTAGTTGTGAGGAAAACGCAATGATGAAAATGGGAACATCTGGCTTTAAGCATTCAGACTAAAATTGAAAAATGTATTGGATGCTCGTGCAGTGACACAAGATGATGATAATGATGGCATCACCTATAGGAAACAATTAAACAATGTAGCGAGATAATAACCTCAAGTTTTTGGTTCACAGGTCACACGTCCCGGAGGGAAAGCGAGTTCAAGAAGCCGGTACATGCTCCTCAGAACGGCCGAGTGCACCACCGACCACCCTACCCCTACAACAAGGTCTGTACTTCTTCCTTTCTCTTTACACAAATGAAAGAAAACAATATTTTAATTTATTATGATCAAATTAGAAGCAGTCTTAACAAAAGACGGAACAAGCCGGAGACAAGCCACGATTTTAGTAATTATAAACACGACTATCTGTAAAATAAATATACGCTCACGCCCGTAACCCAGAGGAGTAGACGGAGATTATGGATTTCCATTTGGCGCGATCGGACACAACTCTCGCTTCATCTACATCTATACATCTACGCACACAAGCTTGACGGTTACGGGTACTCCTTATATCACCCTTCTTTAGTATGTTACTAATCTGATCGATTTAAGTTCTCTTGGGCGTCCCCTAACTACGCTGACACCCACTTTTACACCATGAATTTGTTTCGTTACTCTCCCTTCATTCAGATTCCCTGGTTAGGCTCCTATTTATGTGTCAATGTTGGTTAAAAGAGAAGGCCTACTTGATTTTGAATGCGCTTAGCATGAACCTTTTGTAGAAGTACTAAAGCCTTGTTAAAAAATAGG
>JWHW01026396.1:251974-288313 GCA_000931545.1 Papilio glaucus
CGTCTTACATCTGGTGGCCTGGTTCCAACTACATATTATTAAGGCTGTATTCGAGCACCAACTCATTTGTACCAATAAAATGTAAATATGAAATGTTGGTAAACCTAACCAATATTTCTTGCCAGCCCAGCAAACTAACGATTTCAACGTTAATATTATTTGATAAGTTGAGGGTATTTAATTAACTCTTTGATTTTTTTAAGACGAATATGCTGCAAGTGTTTGTTAAGGATCCTTGTGGTATTATTTTTATTACCAGTGATAGACAGATACTTTATAAGGAAGTCGCTGGATGCGGTGCGCCGAGGACCACATACTGTGAGAAGTCTAGAGGATAGCCTCTGTGCAACCGTGGACTGATATAGGCTGATGATGATCCTGGATCAAGATATACAGGGTGTGGGTCTAAAGTAAAACAAATATGATTTCCTGCATGACTCACTCCTCAATCACTTCTACCGTCGCTTGTGTATTGGTCGTTTAGTTATCTAAATAATATAGACCTTCTACAGATGTGAACAATGTGTTTGGAAGACTTCCTCTTGTTCAATCGTAACTGTTATTATTTTGTTGTCATGTGATCTTAAATAACTTAAAATAAAGATATTGTTTTGAATTTATTTTATGGATATATCTTATATTGTGAAGAAACTCAAAGTCAAATGCAGAGTATTTCTAAATTTAATAAAATTATGAATGATCTAGTTATTGCCTCGACGAGAACATTATAACACAGCATAGTTCATGGTTCAGTCTAATATTTGCAGCCCACACGACGATAAACACATTTAACGTCGCCAATAAAAATTGCCTTTCATAAGGTGGGCTTTACGATGTGGTAGTGAGATAGTGTCTTGTATATTTAACATAAAACTCAGGTCAACTAAAACGTTAGGCAGAGGTTACATATTCTCATTTGTAACAAGACTCATACTGCGCTTAAGTGATTCATATGACTACCCTGGCAAGTTAATTCGTGTTAATAACCCTAATATAAATGTAGTTGCTACTGTACGAAGGCATATGATGCCTTCGTAAACGTAGCGTAATTTAAAGCGCTACAAGAACTGTTTTGTAATAATATTATAAACAACAAGTAATAGTTACTTTGAATATCCAAAAAACCCGACGCACTGTCATCATCAGTACCATCATTCACTACATTATCATATTTTTTTTTTGGTTTCTCCGCTCAGCAGTACACCCTCCCGAGAGGGAGTGTATCCACAATAATATTTTCATTTGTACTAATTACAGTGTTGTTACACATTGTAGTGAGCGCATCACTCAGTTACTATTTGATACTACTGAGTGACGGCCACATTATCATATTAGCTACGATATTCCGGGGAGGAATACGAATCTAATTACACCTCACTCATCAAAATTGGTCGAGACGTTTAGCCCACTGCAGGCAACAATGTATCGGACATAGTACCCGCGACAAACATTAACCTCCTGTCTTGTCAGTCGGGTAAAAACTAATAAAATGTCTATCCATCTATCTCTTAAGGATTAAAATGCAGTAAAATACAGCCCACTTCTAGTTATTGCATCTGCCTCGACAAAAACATTTCAGGGGCAAGTCGCTACTTCACATCATAAATACAGATATATATCATAAATACAGATTTATTGGTAATTAAACAATTCTGAGTAACAAATTGACTAAACTACAGGCTTATAGGCAGTGCCAATACTACATATTTCATTAAATGTAACAAACAGAAATTGATTGAAAAAAAAAACGCTTAGGTATATAAAATAGGAAAATTTAAATTAATTTTATTGAAGTAAAAATTCTTTCAAATATCATTATCAATTGAATGATAGTTAAATCTATATACCTCTTCATATAAATTGGTGGTCCGAGTTCTATAGTTATAGCAGTAATGGACGTATTTGTAACGGTACGCCCGTGACTAAGTTATACAGGGTGTGTGTCTTGTTGCAGAGCGAGAGTCTCAGCTCGACAGGGGCGCCCGCTCACCGCCCACCCCCGCTGCGGATATCCAATGGCTTCCAACCACCGGTGAGCTACACCTTCAATACATAACTTACACACAATGAACTATCGCTGAACGACATTTGAATATTGTACACTTTTTGTACATGTCACCGACCCAATTTACTCTCGACAGTTTATAATCGGACTATATTATAAACTGTCAACAAATTGTGGTTAATACTACCGATGTCAAATCGTCAAACTGTGAACTGATATTTTGCTTTCGTTATTACGTTAATTCTCAAGTTATAATGGAAGATATAACAATAATTTAGTAAAAATATGTTTATCAAATGAATCAATTTGTTATAAGTTTACATATGCATAGTCCGATCATAAAGTGACGATCAGTCGGTCGGTGACAATACACTAAGTAGTAAAAAAAAATTACACTCCGCCTTTGTTCTCAATTTGGTATCGATAAGAGTTCATTGTGTATTTTGATTTGACTTTGTAATTATTGAGTTCAGATTCCCAGAAGAGAATTTATCCCTAAACCTTTAAATAAGATTTAGATTAACATGTTTTTCTTCAAGTGTCTAACGTTCTGTTTTCCAGCTTGATATATTTCCTTAAGTTACAAATATTAGAGAAATAAATAAGAGAATCGAGAACGTTTTTATTTTATTCGGTATAAAAATGAAACAATCAAAGTATCATAATACGACACTTATTTTTCATTTTCTTTTGCAGAATTCTGTCGATAACAGTCAATTGCCAATAGAAAGTATTTTAAAGGTAAGCTTTTAACAATATATTATGTATTGTATTTTAATGAAGAAAGTGGGATAGCTGTATGCAATAAGCTGTTCACCTGATGGTAAGTGACCGCTACTCATAGGTGTCCTCAACAAGCAATCGAGTAGCACTCATAAACATGCAAAAGTATTCTTCCTTTTCCTATTCATCCCCTCCCCCGTCCAAGCCTAATAGGATAGGATGGGAAGGGTAAAAGAAGTGAAATTGGACTCCCGACGCCTCATTCGTCTGCCGAAACGCAGAAGCATGCTTCACGATAATTTAACATAGGTTCAATTAATATTTTCCGACGTAAGTTAAAGAAAGAAGTTGTGCCTTAATTATACTAACTAAATAAACCGCAATCACTAAAGTAAAAGCAACTTAACAAAATAATTACGTTAATATAACGAAAGACATCCATAAGTATCCGACAAGTAATTGCTGCGAACTGTTCCGGCAGAGACGTAATTCCACAACCGCCCAACGAACTTTGGCAATCAGCACCCACTTGCGAATTATCTTCTCAGTGTTTCATGACTTTAAGCGTTACTGGTTTCGCTGTTAGTATGTAATGTACGTTAATCTAATGATTCGCAGTTTCGTTTGCATTGTTTCCATGTATTTACAACTCAAATGGTTTCAGTGCTCAAAAGCTTTTATAGGGCTTTTATACATTTTCAGGATTCCGTACCCAAAAGGTATAACGGGACCCTATTACTAAGACTTGGCTCTCCGTCTGTCTGTATCTCATGAACCGTGATAGTTGAAAATCTCACAGATGATGTATTTCTGTTGCCGCTATAACAACAAATACTAAAAATAGAAAAAAATAAATATTTAAAGGCGCTCCCATACAACAAACGTGATTTTTTATAGATCTCTTTATCTTTATGCGCTAGTCCGACTCGCACACGAAGGGTTCCGTACCTCGATAAAGGTTGCAAGGTAACTGGCGCTTAATCTCATATTAGTTTATTCAGAAAGAGAATGTTCGACGTAAATGAATATCTACAAATACTGCAATACTCCTGTATTCTTAAGGTTCTTTCCTTTACTCAATGTACAATCTTTCAATGCATATGCTTGTATTAATTCGTAAGGCGTGATTCAATTGACAAAGAACTTTATTGTGTATTAATATATTTTTTTAAATCTGTGTTCTGTACAAGAAATGAACATTATGTACTGTTTGTACAGGAGATGAAGTCACTGCCTACCCCGCTGTCTGTGATAGCGGCGACGCCGAGGAAAGAGCTCGAAAACAAGTTCATCTTCAACCCCTACACCAATAAGGTAAGACGCCCTTAAAAAAATCACCTTAATCTATCGTTTCTAGTTTTTTAATTGTGAATATTTCGTTTCGTTTGTATTGTGATATATGATTTTTTGTACAATACTTTTCTTTGATTAACAATTTATTTATTATTTATCACTAAATATCCCTTATGTTCTTGATAAGTAGCAAGTCTGATGAAAACTATTGTCTACTTATGAAACTTTTAGTTCTTGTAGTTATTGATTGCTACAGGAAGTCATGCTTGTAAAATGTTTGACATATAAACCGGAAAATCCAGACTAGTTTAGACATAAAAGGAATCTATACTAATATTATAAAGCGTAAGAGTTTATTTGTTTGAATCTTTGGATAAATGTCACGTATTTTGCAACTGTCACTATCGAAGAAAAGATGAAAGTGTGGCGTAGTTAGACGAATGATATGTTTAACATTAAATAAATCAAAGGAAAGTTCGAAGATTGCTTTTGCCAAGGACTAAAGAAATAAACGTAACTTTTTATGATTCCAAATATCTACTAAGGTGTTTGTTTATGCGACTTTGGTTGTAAACCTTTGAAATAACGTGATATTGATACATAATGTTTGATATCATAAATAGAACTAAGAAAGTTGCCACTGTATTGAGAACTTGGTGGTCCTTTTATTTTATTCTGTGTTGAGAGATGAAAACTGTTGCAGACAACTTTTCTAAAATATATTCTGGATTATTGTATGTCGAGCTGGTATAATATTTTGCGTCTTTAATATTTTTAGAATAAGCGCTTGTACTATTTCGTTTGCAAGGAATATCTTGAGATGCATATTCTATTGTTAGGAGAGTTCACTTCTTGACTGCGGCGCGACAAAAGAACGTTGAATATGACTTTTATAGTTTACGAGAATATTAAATATTTTTTCAAATCATATTTTCTGTACACAATATTTATTTCCGTGTTTAATGTTGGTCTACATGACTTGTATTTTATCATTATCCTATTGTTGGGTGAACGGGCATCCGTTGCATCCAAATTGGCATCAATTTTTAAAACCATTAAGTCCTTACATGATGACAAATTATACATTTGGAAATTATCATCATCATATTTATATTTCTAGAAGATTCTTGAACATTTTCTTTTTAATTATAGGTGCAAGAGAATCCTCAGCTCGCGAACAACGATCTCAAAACACCTATAACCAAGCCTGGTAAGTTCGTGCATAACTTATAACGTTTCGCCTTTGAATTAATTTGTGTTTCTGTTATCTCATCAAAGATAACGTCGCATACGAAAAATGTGGGAGAAAATGCTTTTTCTTGATATTTTTTTTACAATTACGTATTTTGTAATAATTATTCTGCTATTCGTCTTAATTGTTTTACTTGTATAGTTGTCATAATACCATAAATAGGATTCAGATATAGTTTTGAGGACGTCATTACAACGCTTTGACGACTATTTCGTTATATTCGTGCGTGAACCACAATCTAGAAGTAGTATCTCATTAAACACTAAAGGTACGATACCTAATTTATTTATGCCAATTGATATTTGCCACCGGTGACACTTCTCGTTGCCCATGTCGTGTTGAATAAGGAATCTATGCTCAGGATTGCTAAGGTAATTGAGTGCTAATAAATACTTGTGTTATAAATAAACTTGACTTCTAAATTGACGTCACGACTGGCAGAAAAGCTTGAGCAACGTTTCGTTTAAGGTTTCTCGCCTCGTTTAAATAAACGTGTATATCTAATCTGTTTTTTTTTTTCAAGTTATAAATTACTTTGAAAATAGATTGACGTAACGGCAACAGATTGCGTAAATGGCCTTAGGAGTGCTTGGGGTTTCGTCTAGTATGCAAGTTTGATTAATTACAGCACTGTAACACCGATGTTACTGTTGGTCCTAAGCAAACAAAACTATTAATAAACCATCATAACTTGAGCCTACGTATAAATTATTAAGTGGCACCATGGCATGTGTATTTATGAGTATTTTACCTTCATATTTGGAACAGATTTTATTTAAAACCATTTTTATAGCAGAAAATGACGTTAAAACTACCGAAGCTAAATACTTTTCATAAATTTTTCTACAAAATATAATTAATTCCGTCGCGTTAGGGTCGACTGGCATTGCCAAAATAAAAATAAAAACATAAATGAAATATTAAGGGGTCGTTCAAACGTATCGCGCTTACGAATCGCCGTGCAGCGCCACCTGTCGCCGACGCGCGAAAATAAATATTGTAAATAAAACACAACAAAGTTTGAATACATTTGGCGCCGAGCGAGCCGCGAGCTTTATAAAGGCGACATTTTTTTTAATGGGCTCTTTGTAATTGTGAGCACATATTTGGACGTTTATGGTATAAATGTGCTTTTAATTTACTTTAATATGATTGTAGTTTTAGCATGAGTTATACAGTTTCATTATAGTACTATAGTAAGGTTTATATAACCTAATTTATCTATACTACTATTTAAATCTTTAGAGTATATTTTTGTTTAGTTATAAATATTCATTTTATGACTCACTGACATCAATGGCACCACTTTTAAAGTTTGTTTCGGTCTGCTTGTCTAGATGTCCCATTATGACTTAAAAGCGACTTGAGCGATCGTTATGAAAATTTAGATATACATCACATGGTACCCATAATTCGATTAAAAATTCCAGCGAGATAAGAAACAAACGCATGCGAAGCCGCGGGCAACATTTTGTGGTTATGTATTACGCTATGGCTGCTTGGTTTAATGGTTTGATTCAAAATCTGTCGTCCTTATATAAAATTCTCATCCAGGGTATTCAGTTCTTGTGATGTTCTAATGTCGAATTTCAGCCGAATCAAAATTTATATGTTGACTTTTATTTCATATTTTGGATAGGTATCCAAAATATGACCCAGAGAGGTCTCTGGGTTACTCGCGCTTATTTTATTTCATCTTCCACTCTGGTTTATTCTCATATTGATGACGTTTCAACCTCAAATTTCTATTTAGCCCCCTGAGCATTCAGAGCTTATATACTTTTGATATTTTTGAAAGTAATGCATGTCGACAAAATACACAATACGACCGACTACGAACAGATTAATTAAGCGGTTTTAATTGAAAAAGTTGTACCACGGCAGCGGGCGGGCAGCGGCGTTGTCGCCGTCTCGCTGCGATGAACTCATAAAGTCGAGTACGCCGGCGAAAATACTCCGCGCACTCACTGAATAATAATGAACGCGGACTTTGCTACGAATGTACTTAGGCTCCACCGACGTGGCTCGTGTTCAACACTATTTGTATATAAATATTTAAGTACAAATTGTGTTAAACACGTTGTATTAAGTTATTGGGAATGTCTAATTTATGAAATATTAATAAACTAGATTTATGCATTGCTAAAGAGCTTGAGAAGAAAGACGATAACGGTTGCAGTGGTTCATCGTAAAAACTATTTGTTTTAATTCATTAATTCTTTGTGTAATGAATGTAAATTGAAAACGCTACGGTAGTTACCTATTCGGGTTTTGATAGTGACAAACAGAGTGGTGCACTACAATGAATATTTTCCATGGAGTACAATTTTCTGTCAAATTTTAGTAGCTGCATTGACTAGTTTTTACGTCGGTTCTGTAAATTGCTACATACCTGGAAACACTGGCCCGTCAACCAGCGAGCGCCGAGCAGTAAGAAAAAAAATAAAAAGCGGGAGAGCACAGATTAAAAAAGCGCGGTGCAGAGCCACCAGAGCCTGCGGTCTGTGAAATATATACTCTATGCCGGTAGCCTAGTGATGTGCCAGAAACCAAATACATTAATGGTTTATGTATATCACGTTGTAATGTTTATTTCCAAAGTTTCCCGGCTCTGAAATGGACCCTTGGTTTTATCTCATATTCACGCAGGTGCAATAAAATGTAAGATTTTAAAGACCGCATGGTCGATATGTCAAATACCATATTTTTGTCAAGTTCGAAACGACAGGCATTGGCCATTAATCTGCTAACTGCTAACGGTGCAAAAAGGTAGCAAAACAAGTATGCCAGTATCGTACAAAATCAAATAATCTCACATACAAAGAATACCTATTAAGAGAAATAATATTGTTTTATTCTGTCTCAAATCTAAAATGGATGTTTGTTTGTTTGATTGTTCACTAATTCATTGATAAAATAATGTAATGTATTTATAGACATTTTTTATAGAACAAGAAAATTATATAGTAAAATTTGTGCAAAGGCAATTTCGTTAACTTCCCTCTCTTTGTCGTCAACTATTGATTGCCGATTGAAACGAAAAAAAGAATATTTCTGTGTCCCTGCGCCTGACACCGTTCGTCCGTTTGTCTGGCTAACTTTTGTTTTTCCATCTAGTTTGGAGAATTTATAAAAGCTTTCATTGAGAGTGACTCTCATCGATTAATACACTCTGTTCTGTACAACTGTGCAAGTGTGTATTATTTTGTTCTGATTGTTTCATTTCAAATAGTTGTTGTGTGCTTATGACAGTGCGAAGTGCAAATTATAAAATGAAAACATGCGTAATAATACATACAAATGGTGCAACGGATATTCAATGGTACGGTACTTGCTAAAAATAATGAAGTTTGTGTGCCCTATTTTCGCTTGTTATTAAAGTCCGTATAAATGTAAATTGTATACTCAATTCTTACCTCTTTTCTAATCACGATTCTATGATTACTATCTTAAGATACTAATTTTATTTTTCTAATAAAAAATGTTGTTTTGTCTATAAAAAAAGCAACTTCTTATCACAGCCAAACACGTACAATATAAAGTCCCGCTCCCCTCTAGAGCTCCCGCACGTAATACGTCACGCCGAAACTGAATTTACGAGTCCCGATCGTTCCCAGTAATCCAATCTCCAATGAATCTATCCTACACTCGGATACTCTTAATCCCATATCCATTTATATGGAAAATTTTCTCGATATGTATTTAATAATAGACGTATTATGATTCTGTATTTAGAACACTGATTGTAAGATATTTAAATCGTATACCATTCATTATCTTTCACATGTTTTTAACTACTTGACCTGTATCTTTCTCCCTATCTAAATATGACGGTTTAGAATCATTTTCATGCCGTTCGTATGTATATCGTCGTATCTCTATACTTCAACATACCTCATTTAGACTAATAATAAAAGATGGAGCGTTCAGTATCAAACGAGCATACCTAAATCAATATTGTTGATACCGATCTCAATCTCTTACTATTTTTTTAGCATGAAATATATTTTCATTACGTGTAATACCGTATTTATACTATAATTGGTACCAGATTTTTATGAGTCCCGATTCGCATATACATACGCGGGTAGCATACGCCAAGATTGTTTTTTGTCATAGGTGAATTAATAAAAAATCATATAGGCAGTCATTAAGGACTGGCGTTAAAACTTAAAAATACGTCGTAACAGTTTCTTAGTTAAGATCCTAAATTTTAGTATCCAAATATTATTTTACGAGCTA
Organism: Papilio glaucus; assembly: GCA_000931545.1. Taxonomy (NCBI): domain Eukaryota; kingdom Metazoa; phylum Arthropoda; class Insecta; order Lepidoptera; family Papilionidae; genus Papilio; species Papilio glaucus. The sequence goes on from JWHW01026396.1 coordinate 261,490, forward strand.
CTGCTATATTTAAAGATTTTATTGTGCAAACAAGAATAGTTGGAGTAAGACTACAAACGCCATCTATTAAAACGATAATTCACTTGTTGCTGCTAAGAATCTATAAGATTGTCCCCTGCCAAAATCGGTTTCGCTTCAAAAACACTATAATGACCTCACGAAAATCCTTTCAGTCTTTTTGAATGTATCGCGTTCTGTCAGGTCTGAAGACGAAGCGACGAATAGATTTTTATATATTAGTAGTGATTGAATGTTGAGTAAACTATATAAAACGGTCAAGTGGACGAAGCTAATGGTATAAGAAAATCGTTGACCTAATTGTAAGGATCTTCCATGATTTATTATATGTGCTTTGAACAGACAGCCATGGAATAGACGTGAGCTTTGCTGAAGATATTACTGCTCCTACAAATAAAAGCAAAAAGCCTCTTGCAATCTAGCAACGAGATACGCAACGGTTTCCACAATGCTCCAATATTTTCCGTTTAGATGAAGTAGCCGCAAGAATGCCACGAAAAAGCAAACAAAAAATGTATTTTATTGCAATACCGAAAGCCTGCTCGCAACCGACGTACGGAGCTTTGCCGTCTATAAACACGATGCATATTTTGCATACGTCGACTTAGGCATAGGATGGTCGGCATTCAAGTCTTAGGACACCAGATTTCAATGGATTCTTTTTAAAACAAAATTGTTTGACGAAATAATATTGGGATTATTTGACATGTTGGTCCCCAATAAGTTTTTATGAGGTTTGTATTCTCTAAATTGGGGTAAAAAGTTTTTATTGTTTTAATATTTCATTTCTGTTTAATTTCTAAATTAAATACAATACAACATAAGACAACTAAAATAATTTCCATCCGAAAAATCATACAAACGAAACCTAGACAATTGTTGATCCTGTACACTTGTCTAATGAATAGCTAAGTGACCTTAGCATGTATGTTTCACTATTAAACCAATGTTGAACTATTCTAACCTAATACGATATTACTTGGAAGGGTAAATTGTTTACAAACTGTGGTATATATTGGGGTATCCGATCGACCATTGTATCAATATCCTACGACCTATTATCTAAGCGTGATGCGGTCGGTCGGAGAGCAGAACGGAACGCGTAGTATCCATTAGCCGATATGTATAGAACAATATCGGATACCAACGATCACAGCGATGTGAAGCCGGCATTGGACGCGTACCGTCGTCTCGCTGCCTGGGTAATATCTGTGTACAATTATGCATAGGGTAACCATAACGGTAATAGTTATCAAGATAAAATACAACAATATTATATTATGTAACATTAAAATGATATATAATATATCTATCTAAGTATATAATTAATTATTATGATAAAATCTAATTGAAATACGTAATACGTCGTGTCATCAAGTGTCGTGCGCAAGTCCTATAATCGATCAATTACGCCAAAGTACTTAATATAATCGTTTACTTTGTCCGAATTATAATTAAAAATAATTCAAGCATTTTTGTGTCCGAATACGATACAAGTTATAGATACAAGATATATATCATTAGTACATCTAGGCTCCGTCATACGGTAAATGCAATAAATCTAGACCGAGCATGGACATGACAGGCCCTGAATAACTATATCTAATGCGGTAATATACGTGAGAGTTATGTGGGAGTAAACACACACAAGACATTCATTTAATACAGCATAGTGTATTAACAGGTTTGTAAATATAATAATGATAGATATAACATCAGTTTCATCTATACAGATAAATAAAATTGAAGTGTCTGTATGTAATATCAAAATAAAATTTCCAGACTTAACACATGATGTATATACAGTACTTATAACGAAAATGCAATTTTTAAAATTTTTGTCTGTCTGTTTGTCCGGTTATTCCGGGTAATCTCCGAAACGTCTGAACCGATTTGGATGGGACTTTTACTGGAAGATAGGTAATATCGCAAGGCTTTAAATAGGCTAATTTAATGTAAGCAAAATAATTATGGTTCCGCGCAAAAAGTTAAGAACCTTCGAAATTGTGAAAAAAATAAGTAATTAATGTTTTATTTGATTCCACGCGAACGAAGTCGCGGGCACCAACTAGTTTCAAATAAATCATTTCCTTATCACTCTCTCTTTATTTTTGAAAACTACTTGTATGCGCTGGGGAATACCTGTAACTTAAAATAAATCATTGAAAAAAAAACTACGAGTATTATGTAATGTGCAACGCTGTTAATACGTTACAGAAACTAAACAAAACAGTTGTAAGATACAATTATACATGCATAGTTATGTATTTAATGCAAATTAAATTGGTGTAAAATTGTGCTTAGCTTGGCATTCTGGTCCCTGAGGTGTTTGTTAACCTCGTACGAATTCACGACTTCAAGTCCCGGAATATCTCTGTTTAGAGTTTCGTTTTGCTTTGCACCGGCCACGCCCTTAGGGCTTAGACAAAGTTATCTACATTACTAGGTTACCCGGCTGCAAAGTTCTTTGTTCTTGAAACTTTTACATCATACTTTCCTTCTTAACTTTCAATTATGAATACACTAGTTTTGTTTTAGAAAGTCGCTAGCTTATGATTTTATTGAAACTATAATTTTTCTTGTGTTTGAAGATTTTGTACAATGCTTTTTATTGTTTTTTTTTTATTGATTGGCTTCGATCCCAGAATTATATTAGCTTAGTGTTAGCTACTGTTCATTTTTTTGAGTAATACAATAAAATAATTGTAAATGAAAAAAAAAACGAAGGGAAGGGATGGGATACTCGGCAGTAAATTTTTAATTTTTATTGTATCTGTAAATTACGTTAATTCGCATTTTAACTCCTTTAAGTCCATGGTCTCTGCCTACCCCTCTGGGTTACGGGCGTGAGTGCATATTTAATTATTTTCATTAATCTTGTCGGAGATAGCAATTGCCTTTTCCGAGATTATACCGACTCAAAGATTTCTTAGGTATTATTTTATTTTAGTATTTTTTCCTATACATTTCTTTTAAAAGTTTTCCGCGCACATCAAATGTCGCCCTCGTCGCAATTTCATAAACAAGCGACGTTAATCGATGCGATAAATTTCAAAACGGCCGGGACGAGCTTCCATCTCGACGGTGACATTTCATCCGAGAGGACGAGTTTAAAAGAGGAGCGTTTCCTCCCTTACGACTTAAATTCCTTCGTGCTCTTTAAATTCAACTTGCGTTGATTCAATAACGTAAGTCGAGGCGCATCTTCTCGGCTCTCCTCTCCGTTAAGTTTTAATTAATGCATGTAGTTGAGGGTTTAGCGTCAGACATATTTCTGTTTATATGTAGCGTTCAGTTGTTGATTTAAGTGGCTCGTTTTCTGCTAACTAGCGATCGTTAAGCATCTCGTTAAATCATTTTATTTCTTTTATTATTACTGCTGTTCATTTTTCCTCTTCAAATATGGTTAGTGTTTGTGTTTTCGCAGCGGCAGGTACCTTTATGTCTTTATTTTATGAGCGGACAGTTTGCGCTTTTTTGCACGGAATTGCACAATTGATTCGTCTGCTTCGACTACCTTGTATGAGGTGTATATACAAAAAGTTATGATGTAAAATTGAAACGACTGGATTTAAAGTTTAAGCTTTGAAGACAGTGGCGAGTAGATACCAGTTGACCGTGATGATCGCCAGACTCTGCTAGGAGATGGCACTAGAACAAGAAGTATAAACTATGACCCCCTTCTATTTACGCTGTCGTGAAAAGTTTTATTTATTTTGGATTCTCTTTTTATGGATAAGTTAAAACAAATGTAATTAATACTCATAACACAATTTAAAACAAGGAATTTTCAATAGCACGTAGGTAACACTATAAACTGTGCAAATCTCCTTCCGTCTATAAAAGAGACAATCTATTACAGCTCGCGTCAGTCGTTAATCCCGATTTGTATAGAGTATAGACGATTGAGATTCGCATCGGGGCCTTTCAATCGCGACTAGTTGGATCCGAAATCGCATCTCAATGTGGCAATTTAATCGCACAGCGCCATCTATTGAGCGGTGCGGGAGGTTGCTTTGGGGAGTCTCCCTTTACCCCCTCGCCCTGCCTCCCGCCTCCTCTCACTTACTACGTGTACTACGTCGTACTATAACGTAGATTCGTCTATTTTGAGAGCAGACAGCGGTTCCCATTGCAACCGGTATTATGTATTGACGCTTGCCGAAACAGTTTATTCGATGGGAGCCCGCACAACGTACGACGGAATATTAAAAAGCGACGGAAACACATTTTCGTTGATTTTTCATCATTATCTTGGCAGAAGGTGATACTGATTACCGCAATTAGCTAATGAGATGCAGATACGTTGTCTATTTTTAATGGACAAAAAAAGTATACTTCCTTTTCCTATCTTTCCCTTTCTATACTAAAAGAAGGATAGGAAGGGGGAAAAAACTAAGATTAGGTCCGGAATCTCACTAATCAGGCGAAATGCATACTACGTCTTTCTTTCACTTCTACCTCACGCCTTTCTTCAGTTGGTAAAAGTCACCGAATAATAAATAGATAATGATTATACAGACTAGAACATTATCAGTGTAGATTAATGCTCCAATTATATTGAAAGTTAAAGCTTTTCTTCTTGTTTGTTTCTAAACTCTCCATTATTACATACCAAATACACGATTCAAATTCTCTCAACAGAACGAACGTAATCAGCGTGTTTTGAAAGGGCCTGGGATCTTTGGTCGCGAGACATTTTATTACGTCGAAAATTCACGAAGCGATTTATAGGGTGTGCTTTACAATAAGTGCTTTTTCATTGTACGAGATAAATTGATATAAGTCCTCGTAATTACGATAAATGTTTTCATTTAATAAAAAATCGGACTCAATTATTAAATAAGTATTTATTCAAATTGATATTAATACATGTACTACCTGTATATTTTATGAAAACGCTTATTGCTCTTTGTTGTCACATACATAAACAGATAATAATAAGACAAAAGAGCATTCCTCGTACCACTAGATCAATGGAAGGAGGGGTATGTTAAGACTAAACAGGTACCAGGAAACATGGTAAATTGTGAAAGAGAAATTGGCATGGTGTGATGGATTGTAATTGACTCGAGTTAATGTTTGTTTTAGCTTAAAATTAAAAGCTTCATAATGTATTTGAAATTTGTTTTGCAATAATTGAATCACTTAATTTTCCATAAAGCAATTCTCACTTGAAACGGACCCTTCAAAAGGTAGAAAGCTTGTGGGAACAAACGTCTCCACAGTTACTGCGCATCTCCTGTCTTAGGGAACAAAGCGAGGGGCGGGCTCTCGAGTGGGGCGCCGTTTGCAAAGGGCTCACCGCGCACTCTTTCTACCTTGAATTTATTTCCCTTTTTGTAGACATCTGAGGCGGTGAAGCGCTTCACGTCTCCGCGTTTATTGCGGGATTATCACGATGAGAATGTAATAAGTCATGTTTCGTACGTGAGTTTTAGGACAAAAATCATTCATGGTGACTAATATTATTGATGGTATCTTAACAGTAACCACCACGTAACCTAACGATTTCACTGCGGCTTTCCGTATAATTCCGAGCCGATACTAAAAGTTTCATAAATCGCAAATGCTTGTCACATTTGAGACCTAATAAGCTTGGCATACTGTTTATTTCTAGTAGTATTAAAAGAAGTGAAAGCTTGTAAAACGAACTTCAAGTTTGTTGTTAAATCAGATCTTATGTACTAAATTAAAGAAATCTTAAGTATTGAATGGAATCATCGGTTTGAAAAAAGTTAATTTAATTAGATAATTTCTGTCTTCAGATGTTCGTCATTTTTCTTTCCTTTCACGTAATTTGTGTTATATTTTGTCATTATAAATGTATTCGCGACCGTGTAACGGTTCGCCCAGTCGCGTCTCATTTGATAGTCAGCGCGTAAGCTCGCTATGTTTTAAAGGAAAGGCTTTTAGGTCGGAGCCGCGAGATATTTGCATGCGTGTGAACGTAGCTAGGACTTTCTCCTCATGTCTTTAGTGCTGATTTTTTATCAGATCTATGCGATTTCTCGATATTGGTATATGTAAATAATGTCACTCTCTATCTAGACTTATGTCGTATAAAATGTAGAACTGAGAATATAGAATAAAGATTGAAATTGAAAGAATTTAATTGATCAAATAAGACTTACATTTACAGTTTTTTTATGTTAGAAGGTGGCAAACGAGCAAGAGTTACCTGATGTTAGGTGACCGCTACTCATAGACATCCGCAACGAGTTGCAGATGCGTTGCCTACCTTTAATAGACAGGAAAAGGGATGTTTCCTTTTCCTATCCTTCCCCTCAACCCCTTTATTCCTCTTCCCCTTTCCATCCTATACTTATTAGGAAAGGATTGGAAAAGGAGGAGGGCTGAAATTGGGCTTCCGGCACCTCACTCATCAGACGGCCCATGTGTACAACAGATGTTGTTGCGGGCTCTACCACTATTAAAAGTTTATTCAAGCGCTAGTTTATTAATTATAAAAAATACTCTGTTATTTTTTTTAAATCTGAAGTTACCAAGTTACCTAAGTAAAGAAATAATTGACTTGTAAAGTAAAAAAATAGACCACTAAATATATTCCTTAATTCATAGTCTTACATTTCATTAACATAAAAAATATCTGTTTTGATTGAATAAAACATTTGCTAATTTACAGTATAACAATACGTAGTAAAGTACTTAATTTGAATTGCTTTAATTTTTATAACATAAAACAAACTTTCTTATTCAAGTCACAGTAAATTGATAAGAATTTTGCAGTCCATTTCGAAAACCCCAAGTAACAATGTCTTTTGTAAACTCATAAACTATAAAATAGTATAAAAATAAAGCTCTATATGAATTATTCACAATTTATATAAAGACAGTTATTTGGCAATATTGCATAAATTGGTCTCCCATGCTATAAAAATAAAAAAACGTCCGCCATTTTATGAGGGCCTGACTAAGTCTCCTCGTGAGGTCTGCGTGCCGACGAATAGAGGTAGGGGCGGCTACGAATGCGGGTCCCGGCATTACCATGCAGGGCACGGTTCTCCTCCCGTCAGCCTTCGGGGACCGCTCGTCACTCCATTACGTTGAACTCCTGCCGATGACATGTACGAGCCGGCGGCACTATAGCTTGTATGTCACGTCTCCTATTCAATACGTTAAGATAAATATGTTTTTGAAAACGATAAAAGTCATACTTTTTAGGTATTAATGCGTCATTACATAATTTTCATTGGAATACGCAAATTACTTTAAATTTTTCCTCGTCAAAATCACACTCAAATACCAAATTAGCACGAACATTATTAACGATAATAATTTTGTTAGAACGCCTTCCTTTGTACGAGCTTTATAAAATTCGAGAGACGATTCACAAAGACGTCTTCGACGCCCGTAGCCGTTTCTTTTACAACGGCGTAACCGTCTTTTACGCAGTCGAATCAATACGAGCTGTATTACATCGCAATAGAAATTATTTTTCACCGCTAAGGAGTTGTGTTTGTTAATTCATAATATCGTCTGTTTCGTATAACAGGAAACTGAACTCAATCGTGGTAGTTTTAAGGTTTTATTTAATTTAAATTTTATCGGTTTTGTATTATGTAGGCAAGATGCAATGATGGCGTTTGTAAGCTGAAGGCGCAGCACTTTCCGCTTCCGCGTCGGAAACTAATTTTTTCTTTGTTTAAGTTTGTCGTTGCTTGGTGGTATATTTCAGTGCGATTTTTTATTTCAGTATTTTAGTGTAGTTTCGAAGCTCGCTATGCTCGCGACTTAAAAAGTCTGGAGGGGAAACAGAATTTTATAACATCGCTAAAAACGTCGCTTACTGTATTTGCGTTGCTTTGGGACACACAAACGAGATAAACTTTTTTTTTGACTAGTCACGTTGTAAAATATTATTTAGTATTTGAGATAGATTAAACACTCATAGTCGATTGTTGACCAAATTAGAGATAAAGTGTATAATTGTAAATTGTGTGTGTTAATTGTAACCCTTCAACGCAAATTATAAGCTATCGTGCAGCAGTAGCGTTTTCCCGAAGCCGTCTGTGCTTCAGGAATCTTCTATTTATATTTGTCTACGAAGTAATTACGAACGACGATGGCGTCGCTCGTTATACGAACGTGTGACTCATTTGATCTCTAAATGAAGCGATTATCATGACATTCCAAGAAAAATTTAAAGATGACGTATAAAATCAAGAGATCTTTGTCCTTTGAGTACTTTGTGGGGGACACAGAAGAAGTCGGAATTTAAGACATTTTTAGTGATCTTAACCCATTTTTCCGCGCAGTTATTTTGGACTACCATGAGCACTCAATGAGTTGTGGACACCATCCTCCATTATTAAGCCTTATTAGTCGGAACCCAGAATACTTCTCATAATAAATGTCAAATAAAATATTATGCAAATATTTACATTTATCTTATCGTTTTACCTTGTTAGGGATTTCAATTACCAATTAGTGTAATAATTTATTAATAGATAGATCGCCAAAAAATAATGTTTTCCATTTTCCATTACCGTCATTTTCGTAGCCTGATTTTGTATTCGTGCGGGCAAGCAAGATATAAATCGTTATTTATTATCATAACCCTGCTTAATCTACATTTTACAAATTGAAAGTCTTATTGTCTAACCTACCGTCTTAACTTTATTTTCGTAATAAATTAAACGATCTTGTAAATTGATATCGCAGCCTCGCCTGAATCTTGTTCTCAAATCTAACCCCATCAGTTCATCGGCGAATGTGTTCAAGTCCCTATTACAAATTGTTTCTCACTTCGCGACAGGAAAGCTCCCCCATTCCTCCCCCAACGCGCTCATATAACAACAAGGGGTGGTATAACACAACCAAATTGAAACTTCAATGCTGCCGACCGTGGATGTTAAGAACAATTTACTTTTCTACCTGTTTGGGTTGTGTGAAGAATGTTTTTTACTGATTTAGGAAGCGGATTGATAAACTGTTACAAGTAAATTTACCTATGTTTTGTACAAGTTTTGGTAAGACCTGTTTTGTCTGTTTTGTCATTATTTACACCGAAGGATCTTTGGTGTAAGTAATGGGCAAAACAGTCCAGTCATAACGTAGTCCTAGCTTGTTAATTTAAATGAAACCCCATGAGGTTTTTAACGTTTTTCCGGTTTTGATTAGAAGATACCCATTTTTAAAATTATGATAATTTATTACCATTCATCGGATTTAACATAGATTCATGCCGTAACCTCTGCTTGTATTTCTGAGTCCTGGACACAAGTGATTTTCTTAACGAAATAAACATCTGTGGAAACTCTAAGGCTGCTTTTGTGTTCCTAAATAAAGTATGACATCAGATTTATATGGGAAAGGAGAAGAACTTGTATTCATATAATACGAGGTTGAAGTTATTTTGTAATGCTCGTATGTATGTATGTATGTTTAAAATTTTGGTGTCATTTTTAAATACAACATTACTTTTTCTTTTAACATTGATTTTGATATCAATATTACGATAATCTTATATTTTTTCAGTTCGCAAATAAAGATATTATGTGAATCAGCTTCGGAATTGTGTTTTTATTATCGAACTTTTTTAATGTTCAAAACAATTGCGACGCCGACCGGAGGGTCCTGTTATGCTGCTAACTTAAATGGTCATACAAAACAAACGACACACTGAGAAAATGGGTACTCTTGATTATGCAGGGTTGTGGTTATTATCAGAGGGTTGCGATTTTGCATCAATAGATACATTGGACTACATCCCCACCGGCGTTAGCAATAATGTGGATCGTTTCTCTATTTATTTTTCATTCTAATTTGTGTATTAATCTAGTTTGATTAGTTTAGACACCATCAGATACATATTTATTTGTAATTAAACTTTCATCAAACCCGTTAAGTTGGCTGTAAGCCCAAGCGGGGATTTCTGTACATACTCGAGCGCGACAGATTTTCATCTCGAGGGTATCTTCATAACGCTTACAGTATCATAATCAAATAGTATCAAAATTTGACATCGTCATGATACGAGTAGGATTGTTATTGTTCAAACGTCCGTGAGTTGAGTGGCTGTATAGCGAGGTGAATGTTCACTAATTCACTGCCAGATGAAAGGCGACGTTAGAATACCAACATCATCTGTCACTTATCAATCTCTTTCAAACTCTATTGACTCGGTGGCGTAATGTTATCGATATAACATATCTTTTTTTTTAGTTCTGAAGTTAATCCTATTTAGTTATGTTATAAATAGATTCTTGCCATCTTTTTAACTGTTTGGGGGTAAAGAAAGATTGTTATTGATATCTGCTTTCCTTTGGTTTCGTCCACCCAGAAAGGAAGGATATAAAAACTTTTTAATTTTTTGCTTCAGAAATACACGCGGCATGCAAAAAAGCAGCTGATTTGTTGACGATTCAAGGCAATAATAATTGTAAATGCCGCGCCAGCGCGTTTGGTTTATTTAATCTTTTGTTTCAATGTCAAACACCCTGCCGCGCGCCGGTGCGCGTCTCGATCTCGACCCGTCCTCGACGTTTTACGATGTCGTCGACTTCGCGGTGCTTAAATACTAAATTCCTTTAATAAGGTTCATACCACGAAATTTTATTTGTCATTTCTATTAGTAAATTAATTAGGATTCTGTATATTTTTAACTAGCTAGTGCCATTAGTAGATTGTTATAGTCAGGAAATAGATACCGAGATTATCAATTTACATGATTTATATACATTATAGCATTGCGTTTCAACCCCTTCAGATTTTCGGTGTCAATATTTTGGGTTATGATTACCTCATATTTAAATTGTGGCATTAATTGTACAGTGAATTAAATTATATCTGCAGCGGTATTCCACCTTTTTACACTCTTTAGGAGTTAAATTTCAAAAGAAAATTTTCTTAGTGCTCGCAGAACAGTTGGCGAATGGGACAGAAAAGTCCTGGAATCGCGGCCACGTACAGGTCGACTCTGCGTAGGTAGACCTCCCACGTGACGGACCGGTGACCTGGTAAAGGTTGGACCGCAGGCATTCATAGAGTTTTCATTTTATTTGATCCCGAAAATCCTTCCGCGCCCTCTAATCTATGCTATACATATAAATCTTTTTTATGAATGTCTGAAAATGGTTTTTTTGTTCTATCTTTATATACTGATGTAAGATTTGTAATTTAAAAATAAATAACTCTGAATACAAACGAGACGATGTTAATAAAGCTTTGGGGGCACATTGTATGACCTGCGGCTGGTCTGCGCCAGGTGTTGAACAGGTGGTACTCGGTGCCCCTGCGCCCAGCCATTGCATCCCCGCTTGTAAAAATGCCCACAAAAAAAATAGTAGTTATATTAGTTTTATTGGTTGAGTAAAAGTAATGGATTTATACATTTCCTAGGGAAATCATTAGTATAAGTTTTATCTGGGAATTGTTCTTTTTGTATTTATTTTGGATGGTATTCATCTCGAAAACTTTCAGTTAATCACTTCTTAAATTAGGTCGGCGAATTAAGATTTTGCGCTATTTTTAGCATTTCATAGAAGAGCATGCGAGGCAGACGAAATATTTGTTAAGTAAATTTGTATATAAGTAGTATCTGGGAATTCGTAATGATTAATAACGTAACTGGTGTTAACCATTTTTCAATTAGTTTAACTTATTCAAAGCTTTTAATAAAATTTGTATTGTCAACAGTTAAATAATAAAAAAATATTTCTTTTGTGCATACATAAAATAATTTATTTTAACCATTGCTTATTTATAAAATCTAATAGATCAATGTCAACTCATTAAACTATTATCAATGTAAATTATTAATACAGCTTCATATATATATATCACAAGTTGATTGTTTAAATGCCAATGTATTTGTTTCGAATTAACACATAAATAATGCCCTAAGCAGCGTATAAACTATAAAATATCGTTTTATACCCGACTTCGGTTGTGGCTACGGAAATAGAATGCCCTGCCTCCCCCCCCTCCCCCTACACGACATCAGGGTGGAAAGCTGCGACGCCTGATTTATGCACCAAATGACTAATTAATGCTCCCGCTGCTGCTGCTACTTTACAGCTGACGTATCGGGGAATTCCGAAGATGACTTTTTAAAGAATGTCTTGAGGTTGATATTATATTTGTCGAGTTGAATCTGGGGCCAACATTGGTAAATCGTAAAAACCAAATTAGGTTAAATAACAGATGAGGGTATACATTTCTTATGCCGCATGTTCATGCGTTCGTTATGCTGTTCGATCTTCTTTTTGAAATTTTGAAATATTTTTTTATCTAGGATTTTAAGGTCAATCGATATCATTTTCATAATCTTTATATAATAATAATGCAATAAAGCTTTCATCGTTTTTATTCCCACTGTTGTAGACAACAAACAATGAATCATGGACTTATGAGGGACCAAATAATAGGTCCCATATGACAGAGAATGAGTCTTAACTTATAGGTATCATAAGTTTTTTTATTTAAGTTTTAAGTATGACAAATATATTAACTAAGCTAGGATTGGAACCAAGGACCAAGGACGTCGTGATATTTAGACTCCGCCGCATTAGTAAGTGGTAGTATTTGAATAAAATTAAAAAGCTATATAGCATATTTAGCATAGCTATATAGCATAGAATTTATCTTATATTTAAAATCGTGACGATACGATTTGGACAAAAATCAAAGACTTTCTTTCAAAGAATTATTCTTTCGCTGTGCACATCCTTATTATTCTTTCGCTGTGCATGCCTAATAGTGCATCGAGTGACGTCCGAAAGGCGCGTAGCGCGTACGGTCAGTACACTCGCACGCGTTGAGCTGTTGCCACGCCCGCCGTGCGTCTCCGCGACTGTACGACTGTACTCACGCGCGCGTCCAGACACGCGTCAAGTAAACGTTAACCCGGGAGGTTAACGTCCGGTATTCTCGACCGTCTCATACCTATTGCCAATACATTTCTTGGAATCGATCGTATGATATCTTATCCCGAACTGTTTTTTATATCGCTTTGTAAACATGTATTCATGAATACCTACTGCTACTACTTTAGCGCGGAGATTTGTAATAAATATTGAGCTGTGCTATATCACAACACACAATCGCACGAATGTACTCGCTGATTATTTTCATTTGCACGATGGAAACGCGTCTCGACGCTGCAAATCGATGAAATGCAAACATGTTGATGTGAGAATAATCAAACCCCGATTCAACCCTCCGTAGCGACGCGTCCCGAGTAATAATAGCGACGGGCGTTTTCCCCACCTACCGTACTTCGTGCACTTTACGCCGAGCCACTATTGTGTTCCATACTCCGTTCGCGAGTTCTTTTAAAAACTTTTATAAATTTTAATATTTTTTGATAACTTTAAAGTTTTTAAATCTCAGTGTTTCTTAGAAACAGAAATAATTCTATATTTTAAGTACTTAAAGAATGATTTCACTGCTAGTTTTAAAAAAATAAACTCGTGAAGTACGTAAGTTAATGCACAAAACTGCTTATAAAATACCAAGTAGATTCCGCGGCGGAAGTTGTACAGTAAGAATTGCTAAATATCGCGCCGGTCGCTCGATCGATCGTCGCTCGCGTCGGCAGACGTGTGCCGTGAATAGAGGGGAAGTAGGGACTCTTTGTCACCACCTGTCCATCTTTAATGGCTTTCGGAAGACGCTCAGTAGTAACACGAGACCGGCGCGCGCGCATCTGTCGGTTCGCGCCAAAACAACGCTCGTACGCGATCAAACAGTTATTTCATTCATTTGCGTATTTTGCAGAGTTCCAAGTTTATAATATATAAGCGTCGGTGTGTGTTACAATGTGACAATGTTGGGATTACTGACGTCGGATTTCGGATACCAGCACCGTCTGTCTCTGCTGCAACATCTCATCGAATGCGGGGACGTTCTGTTGCACCGGGATTATATTTATGGTTGGTTTTGACTATCACGCTTTAATTCTAACATTAGTTTGCTCTCTACAAAATGATTTAAGTTTTTGTGTGGTATTATTTATTTCGCGCGCTTGGATAATTAAGTATTATTATAGTCTGTATAATATGCAATTTATTTATTACATGCTTTTAAGACACGCGAATGCATTAAGATTTATACTAATGAGATGTAGGCAATAAAACATTCGGTTGCGTTTTTAGAAATACTGCAATGACTTCACTAGTTATAAATTAACATTTTATATTAATTTGTTTGAATAATTTATTTTTGTTTACAAAATATAAAATGAGATATGAGATATTTTAAAATTAAAAACTATTGCCACTATCACAACAATATAAATCATGGCAGACTAAATCTTACTATTTATCTTCTCGTCCTAAAAAAACCCTAATCTCCCTTGTTTCGTTTGCAATAAGCTGAATAGGGAAACAGAGACAGGAGAGTTAAGTACTAAGAGAAATGTAGAGCAAAAGACATCTACTTGCTGTCTGGTGCTATGCAACATTGTTGTAACTCTTTCTATTGAAGTGATGTTCCTATAACAGTAAAAATCTGTATATTAGTTAAAGAGAGTCCCCACCTAAGTTACTTTAATAATTGCACTAAGCCGAGATCAAAGTAAATCTCTAATGTTTACCTTGTATCGAATCTTCGCCCGAACTGTGTTCAAAAGGAGAATTTATTACGTGATAAACTTTCAATATCTGTAAGAAAAATACCTTAAGCGTCATGAATTAGCAAAGCATTAGCAAATGCAGACAATGTTTCTAGGATGTCTTACATCGATTCATTTTCATTTGTTGCTTTTGTCAGAGACGTTCATTCTTTTCTCTGGTTATAAGGGTAAATTTAAATCGGCATATAATAATACACTATAAATAAGACGCATGTGTGACATATTGTCCATTAAATCACAAGTTAATTAAAGAGGAATAATAATCTGTAATTATTGTATATTGAAATCGAGAGACTTACGAATAATTATGCCACAATGTCGACGCAATTAAATTAATTACATTATAGAAATTCGAAAAGAAATACATGACGATGACAGAAAAGAGTTTAAAGCGTCCTTACCATTCGAAAGACGAAAACTATAAATATTCCTAAACTTAGCGGTTGTTGTCATTTTCGCCTCATTGTTTGTTTACATTCTCGGAAATAGTGTGAAATAATAGCTTGTTGCTTTACGCTTGTATAAAACGTAATTTACGATCAGTATTCTTTGCGCTTTCAACAAGTACATTGACAGTTGAATAGAATTAGAAACACAGCGTTTGTATTTTTTTTGTGATCCAAATGTTTAAACAGAAATTTTATTCATAATAACGCATGGTTAAGTTTATCAGTAATGAGTACAGCAATAAAAGACTGCATGTTAATGTGTTCTGAACAAGAGAAGACGAAGTATTGTTTGGATTAACATCATGTGACATGCTGCTTGTTCGCTCCCCTGCGCTATAAGAACTCTCTAGTCTCTTTATTTGGAACCTAAAAAGCTTTGTAAAAAGCGAATATTAGAGATTTTAAATTACCCCCAATTCTGTTTAAGATATCAGTGTGGATTTATTAACATTTTGCGTATTATTAACAAACAAGTTTAATTTATCCTCCTTTCAGTCTACTGTCTCAATTTACATTTTTAATTCATGTTAGCAATTACATTGCCAACAAGATAGACTTATAACCGACATAGACAGCCAGGAAAGAAACATTTTAATGATGCCATGAAAGAATCGCAAACAATTGGCCGCCTTCCAATCTACTTCGAGCGTCTGAAGACGTTCTCATCTATTACTTCTTCGTTTAAGTGATAGCAATTATGTTATGCCTTACTAACTAGTATATAGTAACTATTAGTCTGATTGGAAGTGTTTACTTTCTTTAATAAAACGATGAATAAACTTTACGAAATAGTTTCTCGTTTATGGATTTTTAAATTTAAACATGGAAAGATATCAATAAGGAAAAAGATTTCATGTCATCCTCTTTATACTGAACTGAACAAGTTTTTGACTTTTGTCGACTAATTTTGGTGTTTTACTAAGTTACAATTATTTACTATTATTTATGTAGCTTTATAATATCGTGTATAAAACTGCTTTGATGTACTAATAATTTTCCTAAATTGTAAGTTTTTCTGCCAGCATAACGTGTTATATTCAAAGTCCTTACCAAGAAGTTACTGCGAGTTATTCGTTCAATAACACGAAATACTGTTAATAAACAACAACTTTATTAACTTTACGAAGTCAACAGACAATTTTATGACTGTTTAAAGACTATGTTTTATAATATTGCGTGGACTTGGAAAGCTTATAAAGGAAGCAATCTAGGGCCGTTTCCTTGAGGGAAATAAAACGCATTCTATGATACGCTTACAATGGTGGTTAACTCAATAATTTCCTTATACAATTTATTTACTTATTGCATATTAAACAATAAAAAGTTCAACTATTAAGCAAATGAAAGGCATGTACGACATTCACAAACTAGGACGTATTGCAGTAGTACTTTTTAGGTATCGATAAGATCATTAATGATTCTATAAACCAATTTGGGGACAAAAAATAAATATGCGCTCACTCCCGTACCCAGAAGGGTAGGATATTATAATTTTCCATTTGGCGCGATCCTGGCATACCTCATTGAATATATCGATTAAGAAATTGTAGACGATGACGTCTCGTCAACTAATCTAAGCATTTCAGGTGTAGTATGTTTTGTTTATTTGGTGCGAGCATTGCTGCGGGCTGAACTCTGTTAATAAATCCTCCTTTATCAATATTACGTGCAGAATGTAGCGCATGTTTAGAATGAAGTCCTTAGGAAAATGTGTCAAGAGTGTATATTGAACGACTCATTAACATAACACCTGCATTAAATAAAGGACGTAGGGAGTCGTATTGCGTTTCAAAAAGCTGAAGCATAATACTCTCTAGATGCATCGTAGAGGTATACTGGAAAGATATGGTTGAAAAGAATCAGTATTCAGTTGATATTTTTTTAATTATAATGTGATATACTACTTGTGCACAGTAACATTAGACCTGAATCCGATGATGTCATAGCGACGTTCTTAACAATTTAACTAACTTACAAAGATAGTTGACTAATGTGCATAAAATAGCTTTGTCGCTCGCTGCAGAAACAAGAAGTCGGAGTTGAGTCATGAGCGAGTGCAGGGCGCATCGAATTCCTTGCGAGTCTTATGTTATCGTGCACTCGTAGAATGTATTACAATTATTTCAACACATTTCATTTTTGCTTATTATAATAATTTAATCTTGTAAAGTCGAATAAGTTATTAAACTAATGCGATGATCGTTGTTTGCTACAATGTACGAGGACATGAATGGCTCGGTGATGAAACCTATAATACTACTTCATCAGAAATTACATTCGAAAATTGTTAGTGCCCTACGTCGTCCTGGATTGCAAAACCAATACTCGAAAGGATTAGTTAGTAGTGTTTATCTTATTAAAATTCATTCATTTATATTTATAACCGGTGCATCGCAATGATTTCAATATTTGCCATCTTTATATTGCAATTAGTAGCTTCCTGGGCAACAATTCAATGTTTTTAATCGAACGGTGTAACTAAAAAAGCTTTTTATATAACTGGCGGTGTTATGGCTGCTAAGCTTATGGTTGGATCTTGTGCTCAAGCAAGCAAGCATCTGTAGCTATATAGTTTTATCTTTTCGCTTACAAATTACATCGAAACGATTAGCAGATATCTGACGGGAGTCCATGTTTTGTGTGCCCCTCGCAGGTTTCACTGTGCGTGTGTTTGTACGGTTCGCGTCGCACACAATGGCCCGGCTCCCATTACCCCACAATTTCTTAGAAGCAATTAAAACCGCTCAGCTAGTTTTATTCTCCGAATGCTCTGTAATTTTACCTGCATACGAGACGCTTTCCGTATAAATCTTGCTTCGCGGCAATGTTAATGCATCGTTGTGCAAGTTAACCATATGAAGGCTGACTTTCCCGGACATTCCCTCGTTCATTTATTACATTATTGTGCTCATAATAAAGTGGTATAAGAGTTGATGTTGTAAGCGAATGAAGGCATCTCCTCCATCTCCATCTGTTTGAATTAAAAAAAGTTTAGTGCGCGACGATGAATATTGTACATAGAACTTTGGAAAGAGACAATCTCCTAGTTTTGGCTATGTAGAGCGTTACCTTTGTCACACGCTACCTATGAGACTGTTAGTGCTTTGTGCGATAAAGATAACGCTTTACGAAGCTAAACTTAGCAGAACGGATTAAATAGATATTAATATTATAATGTATTAGTGTTCCGTCTTCCTACAATTCTTCAAACTTTAATTGTTTAAATATCTTTTTTATCTGTACACCATGTTCATGTTTTTATTATCTAAAAATTATTAGTATTACTATTATTTGATTATTTATTTGTATCGGACCTAAAATATTTACTTTTTCATTTCTATACTTTTTGTTTTAATTTCGACGGTTACAATCGAATTTAATTTGATCTGCCAAGAATCGTTTAACCTCCAATGAAAAATTTTAATTAGATTTATTGTTATTTGAAAAGTTGATCACTTAAAAGCGACACAAAACGGAATTAAGGTTTTCACAAAACGAGTGACGTTAAGAAAATTGTTTACACGTTTCCGACCGCCTACGCGCCTGTTTAACAATTAGCAGCACAAAGCCTCAGGACGAAGTCTCGGATGACTTTCCACTTCGATCCACGTCACGGGTATTCTTAAATAAAATTACGTCAGTAACTTGAGAAGTTTGAAAAAAGACTTCACGCGGGCTTTATTCATCGCCTTGTTTACATAAAACAAAAGGGTGTGGCACAAAGACCGTTAAATGCATCGACCCCTTTTGCGCAAGACGGGGTACTTTCTGAGAAAAACATTTTTATTGCCTTTATTCCCATAAACAAAAGGCCTAAGCATTAGTTACGTGCGCGGTGACGAAAGAGCGGGCGCGCTAGTCGGACGTAGTCATTAATAATGTTGCCATCTTAAAAAGATTTTGCTCAACAGTTTGGAATATTTTATCCTAGATACGCGAGTCGTTTGATATGTTTACACGGGCATCGCCTTAAAGAGGTATGATTAATTGATAGTGATAAGTAAGCTGACATATTTTTTATTAATATTTATTTCTCAACGGTAAAAGGTTTCCGCGATTTATGTGGGAAAAACTTTTTTGCCTCTAAATTATATCCGTCTTAACTAATCTAATTTTCAAAGTCTTCCCCATAAAAACATGAACGTAAAGTTTTATTTTTAAGTTAATTTTCTGTAACCTTAGGAAGATATGGTTAATGCTGCAAGCAATAAAAAGGGGAAACTAACAACGAGTTATGCTCTTCTAACTGTCAAAACTGAAAAACGTGGTCTAATTTAGTGAATAAAAATATTGCTATAAAGATACTCAAAGCTTTAATTAAGTAAAGTAAATGTTTTTTTTTTTAACTAGGCAGCGTTATTCTCAATTTATAAACATAAAATTTTAATTATAATTTTTTTATTCTGGCAATCCTGGTCCTTAATTCAAGGCATTACGACGTAATGAAAAATGTAATGTCATGGACTTAAACAGGAGCGCAAATTTTTAAATTAATTGTACAACTTAAAGTCGGTTAAAATTAAAGCGAACGATTTCTTTACGTAGACATATTAATTCATCCATAAATATAAAAGCCCAATAGGGTATCTTTCCACCAATAATGCCATAACAGATTTCAAATTAATATTTATACAACAAAAATTAGCAATTATTTTTGTGAGTATATGATTATGTTTCTAACCGTATGCTCGTTTTGTATTTGTTTCAAAAGACTTTTTTTTGATTTTATGTTACTTAATAGTATAATGTACATATGATTATAATGGCAACCCAGACTTCCTCCGGGCGAACAGTTGCACGATCGGACCGCACGTGAAGCGTGAAGCGCATTGTCCGCGATTCGTAACACCGCGCGTTCCCACGATTAGCGACCGCGACACACAGACAGACGCTCTGAATGATCGAAGCTTTTTATACGAGCGTAGAATGTTAAATGTGTACTGTCATTATCAAGTAGGTTAAAATGAAATTTGTTTGTGTAATGTATTTATTGCAAGATATACATCATATTATGTCAAATGTTTCGATTTTCAATACATTTAGCATTATTTAAAACCCAGTATTTACTTTAATATTATAAAGAGCTTACTTGATTGTAATGAATAAAAATTACTACTAAACTAATTTTAGTAATTCTTTTACCATTAAAAAACTATGATAGCTATTTTTAACTTGGCTATTTTTGTATATATTTGTACGTGAAATGTTCAAATACACCCGAGTGTCGCTAGGCAGAAATAATTTGTCTTTATATTATTATATTTAACATACTTTATTGAAATTAGGTTTAAACAATTGTTACTCTTACAGCGTAATGGTCCGGGCTTGATTCTTAGTTAAGGCAAAACATTTTGTAAGTCTTACAAAAATCACATTTGCTATATTGAATTCAAGTCATTTTTCGCTGTAAAGCGATAGGCTCTTTCACTGTAGTATTTGAATATTAACAATTTTTTGTAGGTACCGTAAATGTCTATTTATTTTTAATTATGTTTCTCCAATTTTTGTTTCTCGATTGCTTTGTCGTTACGTTATTATTGATGTAATACTCAAAACAATTCTTACAATTAAAAAGTAGCGTTAATAATTTTCAAAGTTTTTTAACAACAAAGCGTACATACCCGTTGTCGTCGCTTGCTGTGAACACGTGAAATTGTTATTCCATCGATGATGTAGTGTTTATATTTCGGAGTAATATTAACGTGCGCAAAGGCATTCCAGCGGATATGACGCACACAACCGCCACTTCCGAGATCAAACGGACCGCTTGCCATTCACAGGTTTTCCTGTCTACTTCTACTAACATATGGGTCGCAAGATGTATGTCTCACGCACCCTTCTGTCGTAGTAGACTATCTTTGTTTACCCCGAAAGGTTGTAAAAGATGCGGAAGCCAATATAACGCGCTAGTGTTTATGTGGTGTCGTTAATTTGCATTGATAAACATTGATGAGTTTAATATAAGTCTATATTAATAGCTAATTATCACTAACTATTGTACATCTATAAATGTATGAATGGAAGTAAGTATAATCATATCGCTACCACGTGTTTTTCTCATATAAAAAGAGTATAACTCCATCTATAGGGGAACCATTAACATTCGGGCGGATTGTTTCCTGAGCGGGTAGAGGTTCCGCACATCGAGACTTGACGTCACAATGATACTGTTAAGATTTTAGCATGCGGGTCGCGGCCTATATTCACGAGATGTTTTTATCTTTTAAGACAGGCCACGTGTCGTCAGAACGTGATCAGTGGCGGCTCGCCAGATTACACTTACTGAGAAAGTATTTAGCTGAAATTTGAAGTAACAATGCAAATTTGCTGCGCCAAATAGGTTACAAGTATGAAAGTAAATTTGGGTGAACTTGTTACGTCGACGGAAACGTTCTCTTGACTTGACGAAAACTCTTCTTGGTGTATATGTTTGTTTGTGTTATTTTAATGTTCTTTCACAACCTTCAAACATTGGTCCCCCTTTATAGACATATTTTAACTTTGAAAATAAAACCAATAAATCTGTAACCACTCAACATAAAGTTTTGTTCTACAAAATGTTTTTTTTCTTAAAATAGCTGCAGAAGTAAATATCGTTGAGCCAGTTGTCATTTAAAATATGTCTAATTATTAATATACAAATATAAAAAAAAACTCCTCGTCACATCAAACACGCGGTTGTAGATATTACGGCTGCAAATAACCACGTATTGCAGCTATTTTTACAATGTCTGCGGTCAATTACCCTACATAGTTTAATCGTCAAAACTCCCAATATTTAATGCGGTTTTTGGCGAGTAGAGGCTGCTCCAAGGTCCGAGATCAACGAACCCGCAGGTCGTTGATGCCTCAGTTCATGTCGGGACATTCGTAGGGTGAACCTGAAAGCTGAGTAAATGAAGGTTTCACTTTGTAATACCTAACTTGTAGGAAAATTAAGATCTATTTTACATAATGGATTTATTTTGGTGCGGCGTTGAACTTTGATCCTCTCGCGAAGACGCAGCTATCATAATAACCCCATTTTCACTGATTGGTTAATACTCCTTTAAGATTATCTTTATCGGGATATGCTGCTAATGGTATGACGTTATGTTTTAACGTGGAGTTGTAATAAGTTATTTTTGCACTAAATATCGCGCTATTGACGTCTTTGAAGAACAATAACCAGCTTGTAAATGAATTAAACAACGTTGCACCAAGCGTACGATTTTATTGTTCTTTTAGGATGAGAACGTAATACATTACTGGTAACTAAATCAAAGAGTAAAGCTCATGCAAAAGTTGCGACGCCATTTTGTAAGTGTTGGGGAATAACCAGCTCGATTCTAATACCAGTAACTCGTGGAAAGTTTTTATCTACACCAGCGCTAGCGCGAAAGCTACAATATCTCTTGTTCTGCCTGGTCTTTGCATACATTTTATATCTTTTATCTTTTTAAACTAGCGTTCTTTGTTTTTATTATTTCTTTCTTTAACTTTTAACATAAAAAGCAACAGATGACTGTTGCTCTTCTAAAGTCAGTTTCTATACTGTTGTGCTACACTTTCTGTTGTTTGTACATATGAGATTTGAATTTTTAATTAACTCACATGGTGCGCGTCGTGGCCACAGCAAAGTTCGTAGACCGCCAAAGTCAACAGGGTATCGACCGGGAACCGAACCCACTACCAAGCGATATAGCATATGCGTGCAATGTTTGCCCAACTACTCAGTGCCCGAGTAAACATTATGCCCTTACCCAAAACTGTATGCATATGGCGTAAATTCGAAATTATTTCGTTCAAAAATATACTTTGTGTGGACGTCATAAAGCATACGGGAATGACAATTGTTTGGATGTGGAGATGTACATGTTTAAATATTCGTTACATGAAAAATAAACCTAATCACAAACATTATAAAGTGTAATTTTATCATTCTTACATGCTCTTGAATTTAAGTAAATTGAAAATCTATTTAAGCAATGCAATAATGAAACATATCTACCTATGATTAGGTGGGAAATGGCATGAACATTGATCTTCTGTTACCAACCGTTGCTACTTAAGGTCTTTAAAGTATTCAAAATGCTCATCTCGCTTTTCTATGTAAATTAGCTTGTTGACCGTGAATAAAACAACATGAAGAAGGATGCAATAGTATTATCCTGGCTTGTTTTGTGGCCAAAGCAAAGTTAATTATCATTTATTTACTATATTAAGTTATCGCAAGTTACATTTAAAATTGACTTCATTAAAATTTACTGACATAAACATAGAAAGTTAAAACATTTTAACGCTGTGGTGTAAATGGAATCAACCTAAAACCAGATTATTGGCAGCTAACCAAACCTAACTCAATGCTACTATCTTAGACAAATGTACCTTGTGATGTGACCAGCAAGATGTGATTAATCTAAACAAAGGTTAGTTAAAATTCGTAAATTCCAAAACATTGTCGAAAAACAACTATTTCTCGTATTACCTTATAACATTAGCTAACCAAATTACACAATTTCCCTTTACGTTATCTCACGATTTCCACAAAATTACGACATTTCCTATGAAAGTACAAAAAGTGTAATGGCCGCCATGTATGGTAGGTGACGTTTGTTTGTTTACAACAATCATATGAAACAAGGTGTAGGTACCTAATCGTTTACTATAGCAATTAAAGATTCTGTCGCTATTTTCAATAAGAAAAGACAGAGCTTTGATCACTTTATAAATGGAATTCTTGATTACTTGTAAATTTATTTCGTATGACTTAAACATCATGTACACCGTGTAGATCTCAGGAATTTCTTCGATGTTGGAAAAGAATACGATAATGTTCATGTGACCAACATAAGAGAAAATATCTTTAGAGATTTGGTACCGAGGACACTTATATAGGATGTCTTTATCTTTAGCATACTTGATCGAAACCAAACGTATAACAAAAATCTATAATGAGTTCTTTTCAAGAGTATTCAGAAAGGTAGGCGGGGAGAAGGATAGATATCTAGCATGTCTCTCAATACTTCTGTATTTATACATGTATAAGACTGACCTAGGTTAGCTTGCTGTAGAGTATAACAAAGCTCGGTTTCTCTGTTGATGATTCGAAACACGAATTCGTAATATGTCAGCTTGGAAATTATTAAAGGATTTACATTGCTGAAAAATGAATGATGAAAATTTATTCTATTTTTTTGTACAAAAGTTACGTTCAATTATTTCCATACTTAATGTCTCTTACTTTATCTCCTTTCAAACTACAAGTAACGAAGTATTCTCGTACTTCTTCCTCTGGATGGGATATATTTCTAGGTGTCCCGTTCTTAAAGATAACCTGTGTTCTCATTTACATATTTTCTTCGTTATCAGTAATAAGTTTGTTAAGAAAATAATTGAACAACAGCGTGCGTTATCTAGTCGAAGACAAATATTACTAACTTGCATTGTTATGTCAAGAATGAATTGTAAATAAGAAAATACTTTGCAAAATTTTTGAGCAAACGTTTGCTTACCTCTACAGTCGTACAATATTGACGCAATATGTACACTTCAGTACGTTTGTAATTATTTTCAACTAACTAATGGCGTTTGCTTAAGATAATTTCGTAATTTCTGAATATATTGCTTTTTGCCGGGTGGTCCTCTTCGGCTTCTTCTACATCCATACCTATTTTAGTGTGCCACTAATTTGATCGATATAAGTCCTCCAAATTAGTAGTGTAACTAAAGGAAATAAGGAATTTTTAAATTACTCACTTCAATAACTACATCTGTCATCTGTCTCATACACCTAATTTAATTAATTTGACAGAGTCGGCAGCAAAAATAAAAATGTATCCTTTGATATTGTAAGTACTAAAAGTTCAATGATTTCTAATAGAATTTTGTTTTGTTCCCAGGTCTCGACAACCGGATACCTAACTCGAGGAGTTCAGTCTCACCGTAAGTATTCTTTGTGATCTATTTTAGCCGCGTTAGGTTCGTGTGAAGATAACTTGCGCAAAATCTTCACCAAGACGTGTCAGCAACATGCTTACTTGAATTCGGAAGAGTTTCGACGAACTTTTTTCATTTATTTTTCTTGTATTCAATTTTTTTATTAAGATTTAGGGTTTATTTTCATTGATTATTTATTTATTTTTGAACTATAGTCGCGCCTTCCCACCTATTTTGAGTTTTCACTTATGTCGGCAGTCTTTATGATATGCCTGCGTTTTTTTTTAAAAGGGATAAGTTTCTCAATTGCGTTCATACTTGTATCACAAGTTTTGTTACGTATACGAAACAAAACCAAACCAAATGGAAGAAATAAAAATTTAAAAAGCCTCGTTGTCGTGCAGGGTTTGCATCACTTTTTCCAGTCAATTTAGAAAATTTTCAGTTTAAGCTTTTCACTATATTGTTGTGTCTTAACGTAAGGTAAGTTATTATTATTTTCTTTTAATTTATTGAACGTGTTTGTTCTTTTAGTCAGCATGTGAATGTCCGTGGTTGCAGTGAGGTGGTGAACAAGGACCTCGGGCTGTCGGAGAGCGATGATGAGGTCGCCGCCACCACCACAAGGCTCGAGCCGTAAGTTGATGCTTATTCCTTTTAATATAATACTATTAAATTTTCTACCTACTTTGATATCGCGGCAAGTGTACAAAATAGTTTGCGTTATGAAATAATCTAACGAGCCTAACGTACGTACTGCGACGTCATTTGCTGTAGAAACAAGAAATACGCGGGGGTATGTAACGTAAGTCACATGTTATTGAACACTCATAGTAGCATGCAAGGTGATACTGATAATAGTTATATATGGTTCAATGTTGGTACTTTTAAATGAAATAATGAATAATTATTCGAACACCTATAAAGGTCTTAAATGCGTGGCGGTATGGGCACGTGGCTGAGAGCACGTGCGCTCTGCGTGTCTTAACCGCCTCATAGAATATTGTTCTTTATAGCCATATTTATCGCGTCACGTGCTCTAACCAATTCAGAAACAATAGTATTGAAATCAATGCTTCTACAAATCCACACGTAATTATTATTTTGTATTTGTGCCTTTATTATTTTGTAATCCATAATACATTGTAGATCTATAGATTTTGTACATCTTTTTTTATGGGTACTAGTACCCTTTTGTACTTAGTTAACTATTGAAACTTTGTACAATACCACACGATCTCCTCCCTCAGGCATAAACTATCTTAAAACTTGTAGATCTCATGCAATAGACAGTTTTCTTTTTAATCTATCTGTACAGAAAATAAACTGACTGACTGACTGACTACTACTAAACTACTGACTATATCAACGCACAGTCCAAACTACAAGGCCTAGAGACTTGAAATTTTGCACATAATTTTTGTTATTACATAGGCGAGTACTAAGAAAGGATTTTTCTAAATTCATCCCCTAAAGGTCTATATAGTAAGGGATAAAAGTAAGGGTCTTGGCTATCGGAACTTTAGTACCATGTATTATATTAAATTTTGGTGTATATTTTTGCTACGCAAATGTCAGTATAAACTTCTTGTCGAACTGTATATAACATGTGGAATGCAGCCTTTCTTAAAAATCATTAAAATTACAATCGGTTAAGTACTGATAGCCACAACATTGAACTCTAGTTGGTATGTTTTCCTCTAAATAAAAGGGGTCAAGTTTATCTGGATCTTACAAAATTAATGAGTCACTAGACTAAATCGTATTCACAAGTAAGGCCAATTCCATGTCTAGACAGAAGGTCTTTGTTTTCACGGGTGAGTCAACCTGCTCTAGTCAT
>JWHW01026396.1:303963-317065 GCA_000931545.1 Papilio glaucus
CCACCGTCGCCGCCATATTTGTTATGTTTAAGAGGAAATATCTATTGTCTATTCCAAGGGTTGAATAACTACCAACACTTTTTTATATTACAATAATTATAGAAATTATTATTGAACCGTTGTTTATTTTCAATGCACATTCCTGACGTACAGCAAATAAGTTCAATACTATGGTGTTCGCTGACTTCACTTCGGTTGCAGTTCGGAGGCAAATTGGATACACAACGACCGGTCAAATCTGAGATGGATTCCAAGATCCTGTTGCATTAATTTCAAATGCTTTTAATCTCGTCGTAAGTTCACACTATATTACTTGATTTGCAAAATACACCCACGAGATTCCGAATTAAATGGATAAACACCGCTTCGATACGTTTCCACAATTTTTGTTATTCATAAGTAAAGGACGAATGTCTACTGTTCCATAAAATTCATTCGGACATTTCTCAACCGCCACTGCCATCGCATCGCCACTGCCTCGCTTTAATAGCTGTTATATAATGAATCCTGCAAAATTAGAGATCCGATTGTTAATTCAAACAGCGATTTTTTGCGCAGATAAATAAAATAACATTCACAAATGGAAAAAGTATACTTTTACATTCAATTTCTAACATGTTTTTTCTTTTTCTTCTTCTTGTTGGAATGGGATTCTATTAAGTCATCTATTTCCTTGCTGTCGTCGCCCAAACGTTTCTCGCCACTGAAATACAAAAAAAAGCTTAATCCTCTAGATTATAAATAGAGGAGAAACATTAGACATAGTCTTCCTTCGCTACTTCTAATAATATGGGCATCCTGCTGATGGGAGTATGAGTAAATGCATACCTCTTAACGGATAGCAAGTTCTTCTGCTTGGACGTGGCGAGGGCCTGTGTCCAGTCCAGGTCGCTGCCTTTGATACGGTACTGCGCCAGGTCCTCACCCATCAGCCGTGACAGCTCCTTGCGCTGCTTACGGTCCAACTCCTAAACGTCGCGACAATGACACATTAAAAAACACGTCCACAGCGTATTGCCTGTACCAGTTATGTTCATTTCTATATATGACCCTTATAAAGGTCATAGATTGAAATGAACATAGATGGTACACTTCTCTTCTTTCATACATGTATCTACGCTCGTCAGTTACGATTACCATTCCCTTGCTGCGAAACTGCTACTTGGAACCTTATTCTTATCTCTTTACGAGATTTTTATTGATCATATACTTCAAACCTATAATCTCAATCTTACTAGGTAACACATGACAATACATCTCATATGGACTTTTTGAAGTCCTTACGTCTATAGGACTTAAATTAACACTCAAGATATATAGATAATAAAAAATTAAGGTTCTTAAGCACAGTTCAAATTACTTAGAGACTTGAAATTTTGCTTTTTGACATTTCTGTTATTACGTAAGCGAGCATTACACTCCTAAAGGTATAAAATAGGTGATGAAAGTGAAAATTGTCATAGACACTTATCAATACAAATTATCTATAGGTAAGTTTGTATGGAGTAAACGACGTGGCGGGTGAAACCGCAGTGGACAGGTAGTTTGCATATTCTGGTTGCAGTATCACTATTTTTACGAAAAATTAAGACATTACGTGATTTAAATAAACAAAAGTATTTCAATCATAATCATTTACTCCTAAACTTCGATATAACGATGGCCAGAGATACAAAACAGAATAATACCTTCGCAGCCTTTGACAGTTCATCATTGAGACTTTGCTTCACCGGTCCCTCGGTGCTCAAGTCAGCTGTCTTGTCGTCTATGCCAATTTCCTTGGCAACAGTATCTTCTAGAATGGCGTTGACTGCTGCATTTATCTTCTTGCAAGCCTCATAGAACTTGGCGAGGATCTGTGATCCTGGCAGACCCAACTCCGAAGCTATGTCATCCACATCTTTCATTTGGAAACCCATTGCGACGAATATCACCTGAAATTGATGATACGAACATACATTAACAGTGATAGAGCCCGTAATAACATCTGTCAAATTGTCTCACAGTATTTTTTTTTATAGAAGAGCGCATACCAGCAGCGAGTCGCCTAAAGTTAAGTGATCACCGCCGCACATAAACTAGAACTACAGATGCGCTGCCAGCCTTTACGGTAGGAGTATTTAAGTAAAATTACCTGTTGCACTGCGTCCAACTTGACGGGTGCCTGCGTGTGGAACACGAGGTGCGCTATGGGTGTGATGAGATCGGTGATGAGTCGGTAGTCCGACTGCTGGCGGCAGTAGCTCTCCAGCCGGCCTAAATCGTGGCCCGATACTTGCTCAGTTATCAATTGCTTTGTTAGTGCTGAAAAATACATTAGAATAACAATAAAATACTAAAACAAGTAACAATTGAACAACGTCGCGCCATTTTGTTCCCTGTCACAATTGCGGTGAGCTATTGACTATTCCACTAAGGTTAACAAAGCGAGAGATCACATACACCATGTCCATCCGTTTTTTTCCAATCTTCATCGCCTCGCCCATATTTGTACATCGAGCGACAAAGTTATTCAACGCATGTAAGTCTCCTTAGATTATTTCACGACGTAAACTTCTTCCTACGCTGTACGAACGAGTATCTGGAGCCCATCGCGTTTTAAAATTGCGATTAGAAGTAAGGCACCTACTGTTTTTTTGCTTCCTCACCCCCTTTTCAATTAAAAAAAAACAATAAGGACAATATACCGTGGTACAACAAACTATTAGGTTTATAAATCAAATTAACATACCTGGCTTATCAATCTTGACGTTGTCATTGAGCAGAGTACTGAGCGCTAGCGCGGCCGGCAGGCGCCTTAGCGTTCGGGATAGCAGCCTCGACAACCGCCTCCTGAAGTCGGCACTATACGCGGCCAGCCACGCACTATCGGACATCGACCTCAGCATTATGCACGAGTGCTCACCCGTTAGATCGTTAGCTTTTTGACTGGAAACATATAAAATTATTACTACATATAAAACTTTTTATTACATATAACGCAGGCATGTTGTGTTTCTGCGTTTTGCTCCATGAATGGGGTGCCGGAGGCTTAATTTCCTTTTTCTTCCTTCCCTTAAAGAAATACATAAAAGAGAAATAGGAAAAGAACCCTATTTCTTTGTCTTCTTTGGCCTGAATCTATAACTCATAAGTTGTCGCGGATATCTACAGGCATCGGTCATCATTTAACATTGGGTGAACCTCTTGCCTCTTTATTTCACGTCTGTGTGAACGCGATAAAAAAGCTATTTGGTTTATACTTTTTCATGACTTCCAATAGACGGAGTAATTCATGAGGTAGGTTAAGATATTTTTCATTAAGATTTTCTGTAAATTGGCTGTGAAAAAAGAAATTCATTGTTTATGCTCTGCTACCCGAGCAAAGCCGGTTACTAGTTGATTGCTAGTTAGGGTTGCTAGTTGATGAATAAAATGGCCCTAGTGCAAAAATTTTAATGCATATAATCTAAATACTGACATATATGAATAAGAGTGGAACACGAAATACCTTAAATAAACTGGAACATATTTCTGTGACTTCCAGAATTTCAGCAACGATTCAGTTAGACCGAAACTAGTGCCTAGGTAATCTAAGTGCTCGGCGCGTACTTCTGTTAATCTTTTCAGGAGCGTCGGTGGCTTTGTTCTGAAATGAAATAAGAGTAATATTTTTTTAAACTAGGAATATTAAGGATCAACCTTTAAAAACGTGACCTCGCCGCATATTAGCTTTATATTACACAATTTTACTTTTTTCACTTTACTTTATCTCACGATTTAATAAAAATTACAACATTTCCGATGAAAGTATAAAAAGTATAATGGCCGCCATGTATGGTAGGTGACGTTTGTTTGTTTACAACAATCATATCTTGCTATGAAACAAGGTATACATATATATTAATATGCCTATGAGTTAGTCATTAAAATCAATAAAAACTAAATTAAGCGCATAAAATATAACAGACTAAAGTAAAAAAATATTCTATACAGTGTTGACTAATACCGGGGTTAAAATTATTACAGCAGTTTCCTAAGTCCTAGACTAAAAACTAGGTCAAAGCTTTGACAAGTGAGCATTGTTCAGCATCTGTCATCGTAGGATCGTGTTTTTGGGAAGATTGTAGAATTTGAATAATGTCATCTCGTGCTTTGTCACGGAAATACTATTTAAGATTTATTTCATCGTTGTCAATTATCCAACAATGTCAAGAGATGGTGCTATAATTTTTTTTTTGTTAAAATTTACGTTTTTACATCTAGATAGATAAATTTAAAAATAACTGTACCTAAATACAATTATATTTCATCAAAATATAGTCGAAACATACAAAAGTTGCTCGATGTATTCTAAAAATAAATAACATAAAATCCCTAATTTAATTAATGAAGTTTCTACATCCAATCTTTATATCCCCATACAGTTGTCTCAGAGTGTAAGATAGATAAATTGTGATTAATTATTACCTGGGCACTATGCTCTCAGTCTGTAGCGAGTCCGTCTGTCCGTTTGTCTGCTCCTCGTCGTCCGAGGCGGCCTCGTCGAGGCAGGGGATGTCCCCGCTGTAGTACGCGGCCAGCTGCTGCAGCGCCCTCTTGCCGTATCCCATCTGAATTAGTAAAAAATTTAGCGTTGTTATGACTACAAAATTATAGGCAAAAAGAGGTTTTATTCAAATATTCTATACATAATTTTACCCAGGCTCTTTCTTTCTCAAAAAAATTACCTTCCTTCTAGATGGGTCGGGTAAAAAAGGTAAATGGAGAGGGGATGGTACAGGTACTTTGACACCTCTCTCATCAAAAATACATCTACACCTCAGACCTGTGCTCTTCAAGGTTGTGGTTTTTCATAGAGGGTGGCAAATGAGCAAGCATTTACCTGATATAAAGGGACTGCTACCAATAGGCATCTGCAACAAGGTAATGAGTTGCAGATGCATTGCCTACCTTTAATGAACAGAGGACATAAATAGAAAAAAAGGATATTTCCTTTTCCAATATTCCCCATCAAAACCTTAGAAAACCATCATTATTAGAAAAGGATGAAAGGGGCAGAGGATTAGATTTAGTCCTCCAGCACCTCACTCACAGACGGAAGACTGTTACTTCACGCCTGTCTTCTGTGTTTCATTCTGTAGTTTATATTTCACGGGTCGAGCCGGCCGGCCTTTACCACTGTTAATGTGGTTTAAAAGAACTTTCTCGGTTTCGCAATTAGTGTAATAGGTACGGATAGTACCTACTAAATTTAGTAACGTGGATCACTATCCATATCGCTATCTACTTACCCGCTGATATGAGGGATGCGTGGCTATCCGCACGATCCTAGCTCCAGACAGCTTGGGGAAGTCTTTGTCCCCATACTGCTCACAAATGTTCCAAGGTATCAGATCACCGGCCGCCTTTCGTCCCCGTCCGAGGCTGTCGCGTACTGTCCTATACAATTTAATAATAATAGTTATTGCTAGTTTAATATTTACTATAAATTAATAACTACTAATTTTTAAAAATAAATAATTACTATAAAAGATTTTTTTTTAATTAATAAACTAGTTTTTTTGACTGACTTGTCACTTGTTTGGTTAGAAAAGACATCTACAGCTACACCGGGCTTAAGGGCGCAGGGCGCAGAAGGCGCCTAGCCTAAGCCTCGTTAAGAGTACTTTAGCCCGAGGGTTTCCTGCGTAGAGGAAGCCTCGTCTCGGTCCGTTACTTATAATAACCGGATTGGGAGCTCAATTGAAAGCTGGTGCGCAAATAAACTTATTCACTCCACTCTTCGAGACCCACGTCATTATCGGACAAACTGACGCTGGGAACTTGTTACTTTCTTTTTCCTCTACGTACAATATTATTATTATTTAATCCTTTTAAGTACAGATTCCTTTTTAGAGTTCCGTACCCAAAGGGTAAAACGGGACCCTATTACTAGGTCTGTCTGTCACCAGGCTGTATCTCATGAACCGCGATAGGTAGACAGTTAAAATTTTCACAGATGATGTATTTATTTTGTCGCTATGACAACAAATACTAAAAATCAAAATAAAATAAATATTTAAGGGGGCTCCTATACAAATAACGTGAATATTATAAACAAAATAGGCACGTAGAAAAGAGGGATATTATATAAAGAAATAAAAATACCATCCAAGTGCGAGTCGGACTCGCGCACGAAGGGTTTCATGCCATTATCTATAAAAAATCACGTTTTTTGTATACTCCTCCTTACATATTTTTATACTGTTTATTGTATTTGTTGTCATTGCGGCTACAGAAATATACATCATGTGTGAAATTTTCAAATGTCTAGCACGGTTCATTAGCAGGACAGACAGACAGACAAAGGACTCTTAGTAATAGGGTCCCGTTTTACCCTTTGGGCACAGAACCCAAAAAATGAAAGTAATCATATACTTACTTGTCTGAGATATTTCCTTCTAAGCACATTTGAACAACGCATAAGACTTCCGGCATCGATGTGGATTTGGGAGGCGTTGGCGCTAGTAGCACGAATAGGCAATGCGCAGGCGCGTCCGCCAATAGTTGTATATCGTTTGGACTGTTCTGTACAAAAATATGGGTAATTTTAAGTGTTAATACTAATAATTTTATAATATTACCACTAATAATTTCAAGTGGTTTCACTAATCTAAATTGAAAAAGTGAGACACAGTATTCTTTGTTGACTGTTCCAGGATCTCCTATAAAATATACTGTGGTCTCGGACAAAATATACCGGAATCTCGTACAAAATACTCAAAATTTGCCTCTCTGTACTGAGCCTATATGCAAAGCAACAAAGACAAATTTTTAACACCCATACTATGTCACTAGACTACCCCGTTTGCTCTTTTCCAATGTTCTGTTTGCTGGACGATCATAGCTTCCGAGCTGATCAACGAAACCCAGAGTGGTTATTGTTTGGTCCAGTAAAAAATGAGTAATGGGTTAGTAAATGGAAAAATGGGTGTGAAACTACCTTATAATGGCTGGCTACGTAAATAGCGACAAGGCGATGTAGGAACGCCTCAGCCGCGCGATGATAACAAAACAACGCATCTCTATTGACTCGCAGGAGCTCGCACGCCGCAGGGGGCGGGGCACCCACGCCTAGCGATGGGCTCGGCGCTTCCAAACACAACAGAGAGTTCAACCAACGCTCAATAGGATCTCCTGTACGGTATCTTATCGGTTCTTCTAATTTTATCTGAAAAAAAAGTCGCTTAATTTTACTAACGTAATTAATAGGACATGCATTAGGATATATAGGACGTTTGGTATATGCAGCCGCATATTCCTGTCTATTTTCCATGCCTCTGATTACAGAGGTCTTATTCTTATCCAAACTAATATTATAAAAGCGAATGCGAGTTTGTTTGTTTGCTATTCTTTAACTCCTAACGACTAAACACTTCATTATGAAATTTTGCACACACATTTTCAGGAGTAAAGAAAATTATATGGGATACTTATCTTTCATCCCGAAAAAGAAACTGTTCTCGAGGTATATAAAACCTGTACAATATCAGTTGTCATGGTAATGTTTGATGGTTTGACAATAACACCTTTTTGTCACATGTTACCTGTAATTCGATGTTACGCGGAATCATCATGTCCAGCGTGAAAAATAAGAAACGAATGCATGCGAAGCCGCGGTCAAGAGCTAGTGAATAATAACTTACTGGAGGCGGAGCGTTATGTTCCGTCTGTAACTGTGCGAACAACTTGAGCGATAACGCACGCCCCGTGCCCTCGTACCCCGAGACTGTTGACGAGAGCAGCGCGAGCGGCGCCTTCTGTGCGGCAGCCGACACGTGAGCGATGGGTATAGCCGCCGCCTCGTCTACTAGTACGAGGTCAGCCGCCGCCAGCAGCGAATGGTCGTCTGGTGTTATATACTATTAAAAAGACACTATTTAGTTACGATCATTATCTTAGACATTTACAATCAAATGTCTTGAGAGTCTCTCTATTGGTGTAAGAATTATAAACATATTCATAAAAACACGAAAAAGAAGAAACAGAACAAGACTCAAGATAGTAGCTACAATAAATAATATTCCTTACCTGTACAGTCTGCCTAGAGTTCCTGGCAATATTGACACGGACAATAGCCTTCTTAAAGTCCGGGTTGGTGGACCGAACAATGTTGTAGTCAATGTGCTCCTGATACAAGCACGTGTCGAGCCCCTTCAGTAAGAATTCGAAGAGTGTAATGAGATTCTCTGGATGTGGGGAGGTCACGTAAATATTAACGTAGCCCAAAGCAACCGCAGCCGCTACTGCGAGACCCAAACAAGCCGATTTACCGCGACCCCTAGCGGCTGTGAGACAATGTGGAGGCCTAGAAAGAGTATAAAAATATTCATAGTATAAATGTAATATATTTAAGTGGATAAAAATTATGATTCAATGTTATATGTACTAAGTTATTAGTATATTTGTTGGACCGTGCCTGTATGCTCATGCATGTATCAGTGTAAAAGGGGAGTCCGCTTTAGAATTGGTCCGCAGGAGCTTGAAGTTGAGACATTTTTGAAGGCTTGAAGTTGAGAAGTTTGAACTTGGTAGAGGTTTTTAGCTGGTTTCAACCAATCCCCTATGAATTACAGTTTTCGGAAACAAAAAAAGAAAATCCTTTGTATACCTTAACACGCGTGGACAAGGAAATTATACAAATGTTATTGTAAGAGCATAAATCATAATTTTGCATGAGTATGACCTTAGTCGTTTTTGGTTTTGTAAAATTATATTTTATGAAGGTATAATTGTCGCTTCCGGTTTATGTCCACCAACATTTTCCATAGTACAGTTAACAGTAATTAACTATTAATTATCTTATTTATCTTACCTTGATTGTTTGTCAGCGAGTGTGTTAATAAGTGCAACGAGTGCGGTCGCCTGATCGTAAGTGCGACAGAGAGCGACCAGCGGGCCGGCGGGCGGAGAGTCCGATAGAGACGTTATCAAATCCGTCAACTTTGGATTCACTTTCTAAAATAATAAATATACTGTTACCAATAAAAACAACTTATTCTTACTCTTTATGGAAATAATACAACTAATCTCTGTTAACACTGATATGAGATCTCGGACAGAACTGCCGAACGCAGCCGAAGCAAGAAATATAATGTTAAATTTTCTTTCTTACCGCCTCGTTAAGAATTTTACTCACATTGTACAACATTGTAAGAAATATTCAAGATCTACCCATACTTAAAATTGAAATATTCTATAATGACAGAGGCTGCAGCAACATCTGTTGCAGGAATAGGCCGACTAGGCCGCTGAAATAAGACGATCTCACAGACAACACGCGTGGAGTAGAAGTATTGTGTTTCGTCTGATGAGTGAGGTACCGGAGGCCTAATTCATCCTATTCTCATGTTTTTATAATAAGGAAAGGATGGAAGGATTTTACTTTTGAAAATGGATAGGAAAAGGAAATATTATTTTTTCTGTTAATCCCTTCCTCAGTCTTCTAATGTATGCTATATATTTTCGATCCAGAAACCATAACCCATATACTGTATTACAAGTACTCTGCGTTTCGTTTGATGAGTGAGGTGCCGGAGGCCTATTTTCAGTCCTCTTCCCCTTCCCACCCTTTCCTCATAAGGATAGGATGGGATCGGGAAGAGGGTTAACGGGGAAAAGGAAATATTCCTTCTTTTCCTTATTCCTGTCTATGCCCTCCTCTGCCCATTAAAGGTAGGCAACGCATCTGCAACACATTTGCTTGTTGCGGATGTCTATGGGTAGCGCTCACTTAACACCAGGTGATCCGCTGGCTCGTTTGCCACCTTCGTCCATAAAAAAAAAATATACTTTCATATAACATTTTATTTGAAAATGAATCACTAGAATTTTATATAAAAAGGCTTTTAAGTCTGCTTGGTGTGTTTTCTAATATTTAGTTAAGGATTATTTGAATACACACCTCAGGCAGAACATCAACTGGTTCAACTTGTGCTGTTTTCGATGAAATAGGCAGTACAGCGAGGGAGTCATCCAACACTAGGCAACGGGGATTGTCGGCGAGCGAGAGCAAAAAACGTTCATTAAATCTGTTTACCACTGTGTCATATGCTTCCGTTTTGAACCTATAAAAATTAATATTGTGCAAAAAATATACTTCAGTATAACATTCCTTTAGTCTTAGTAAATATAGATAGACTTACAAACAGCTCATTCAAACAGTGGTTTAGTGATAGTGACCTCCTTAATATCAGATAACTTGTAAACTAATGGGATGTATATGAAGTGTATATGTCATTAATCAATTGAGAACCTCGTCAGTTTATAATCGGACCAGGAATATTATACACTGTTAGCAAATAGTAAATTGAGTGAATTATGTTAGTGTTGTTGTGACATATCATTTTTTTGTAAACACTGTAATAAAAATATTTAGTATGACTGAATATTATTATTAAAGTTATTATAGTTCATATATTTAAAAATTATAATACATAAAAACTTTATTCATACCTGGAGTGTACATCCATAGTAATAGAATGCAGTTGTCTAAGTGAGTCCATAGACTTAAGTAAGAAGATAATAAGCCCTCCACCTTCTACAGTTTCTATTGTCCGAGCCATTAAGTTAGGTGTGAGGGCTTCAAAATCCTAGAATGTAAAAAACCATACATTGTAATAAAATTATATATTATGTATTACACTAAGACCTTTACTGCAGTGTAGGCAAACAGGCATTTCTTATCAGATCCCAAAGTCACCAATGTACTTAGTGCAAGAAGGAGCACAACAGTGCTGAACAGTGATCTAATATAAGCATTGAAGTCTGGAAGTAAGAGCTGGGTTTGCAGGAAAAGCATGCTAGTAGAGTTAATGCCGTTCAGATGCGATCCTTAAGAAGTATGTTAGGCGTGACTTTGAATGATAGAGTTAAAAATAGCCTTATAAGGGAAAAGTGTGGCTTAAAAGTGGATGTTGTCACTAGAATTGAGAAAGGTATGCTTCGGTGGTTCAGGCATGTTGAAAGGATGAATGAAGAGAGGATAACGAAACAAATTTATGTCGCAAAAGTGAGTGACTGTGTTGGTAGGGGACACCCCAGGAGAACTTATATTCATCAGATTAGTGGTTTACTAAAACAGG
Source organism: Papilio glaucus (assembly GCA_000931545.1). Taxonomy (NCBI): domain Eukaryota; kingdom Metazoa; phylum Arthropoda; class Insecta; order Lepidoptera; family Papilionidae; genus Papilio; species Papilio glaucus. The sequence goes on from JWHW01026396.1 coordinate 315,069, forward strand.
GCGATATAAGGAGCACCCATAACCAATAAGCATGCATGCATAGATGTATGAATGTAGAAGCGAGAGAGGTGTGCCAGGATCGCACCAAATGGAAATCCATAATCGCTGCGTACCCCTCTGGATTACGTGCGTGAGCACATATGTATTTTTTTTATGCTAACAAAATTGCTAAAAGTTTTTGCTTCTCATATTAATATAAAAATTACCTGCAATACACACACACCATATGTCTGACCTAGCATAGCATGGCTCTCTGAGTAATATCTCCCATGGATCGTAGTAGCCACTCTGAATGCATCAAACAACGACTCTTCAGATACTTCTAGTTTTCCTGCTGCTATTTTCTTTGCTCTTTTACGTCCATGACTAGAATTTATAATTAATTTTAAAACTTGCAAGTTTTATACATAAATACACAAGTACAATGTTATTAAATAAACATATATTTAGATAACACCAAAAATTTTATACAGTAGGCAATATTTTTGTAGATCAGAATAATCAGCCAACTTGATTTTGGGACAAAAAACAATGGCTAGGTAAAGCAATTATCACACTATGCCATGTGATGAACTGTGGGGTCACATCTTTTAATGTTGAACCAAAGTACCTTAGTTTTTATGGATGATGTACTAAGTACAACACTTTTCTGCACAGTCAGTTTGATTCTATAGCTCCATGCCACATTGTTATAATTGCCAAAGTTTAAGCTGTCATATCACCTTTTTTTTTAATAAAAAGAGATTATCCTGCAATGATAAGTGATACAGCTACAGAGTCTAACAAAACATTGCCAAGCATGAATTGGGATTGCAAAATTTTTTATAGCATGAAATATAACATTTAAACCTAGTTTGCCCAGTAATTCTAGAAACCTTCAGTATCAAACACAATGAAAATCTTGTAACTCTTAATAAAGACGCCAGAGTTAGAATATTACTCAAAACATAAACTTACTTGCTTATAGCTTCATCTTTATTTTTATAGCACCAAAGTACTGTTGGTCGAGATTTGACAGTTGATTTCACCAGCATGTCATACAGTATAGGGACCTGAAAATGTTATATCTATTTAAAACAATATGATTATTATGTAATGTTATTGATGTTTATGCCAAAACATATAAACATGAATTTACGGTATGATAATCTCTAAATATCTCATATCTAAATTCAAACAGGATATACAGAAATAGCAAACGGTTTCCATTTACCATTAAGCCCAAAAATATGATTTTCGACTGATGTATTACTATGGCTGTTAACCCAACACATGTTGTGTTTTGGGAGAGCGGTGTCACTATTTGTTACATATGATGTTACGTTTCAAAGGAACTAGTGCTGGAACATGTTAAAAATAGAGTTGTCTTTTATTCGTTAATGCGTTTAAAATAAATGACGCGAGATAGTAAAAATCAGCAGCTCAATTTCAAAACAGATTTGAGAAATATACCTGATCTCTGCTTTTATCTCCCACTAGTAAGAACATAGTACGATGCCCTAATTTTACACCGTTCTCTATCATCACTCGTATACGATTATCAATTTTCTTTTTCACCATTTTTCAGTTTTTCTTTAGAAACAACAATAATTCACAATAAAATAACCTACAAAGCACATGCCCGTTTGTGTTTGTCAGATTAATTTAGTTTCAATCTTTTGACAGTGACAGCCAAGTGACAGCTTACAGTTTTTTTTTTTAAAGTGTTCGGTGGTCCATCCAGCTATGTCCCGTTGCTTTAGATAGTGTGTGTCTTCCAGTTTGCTTCGACTTCCGGTACCTCGGCTCATTGATCTAAAACGATGATGGTGTTAGCGATGTGTGTATCGTCCTCGTATTTTTAAATTTATTTTTATGTTGTTTATGATTTTTTGATATTTATGTAAATTAGTTTTACCTATAACATTTATTGATGTGCCTCTGGAAAACATACAGCATTGTATATGAAGATGCATTGTATACTTAGCTTGGATATGCGCGGTCATTGGTATGGACAG
>JWHW01026396.1:318046-377310 GCA_000931545.1 Papilio glaucus
ACTTCTAACCGCTGAATTACTAGACAATTTACTAATTCATTCTAAATATTTCGATTTTTAAAAGCAAATTTATCAGACAGCTCTATACTCGTGCAAAAATCGGCAGTCTTCACTTTTGTGGGCCTCATGTTGCCACAACAAACATTTTCACATTCTATTATAAAACAAACTATCAAAGCCTCCTTCCCGGCACATAATATCGGTTTTATTGTTATGTTAAACCGTTATATTATCTGGATAGTTTGTCAGTTAATTTTAAGGTATCTAGAAATCTGTTCGAAATTAGTAGTCGAGTAGTCGTCCGATTGTCACAGTGCGTAAAATACGTCGTTCTTTAATTTTCTTGTCCCTTCGCCGCGATCCTTTACAGATGGTGTATGGTGATATGGATCGTGACGTGAAAAATAGAATAAATGTGGGATGGATGAAATGACAGGTCACGGGCTTGACATGTGACCCCTTAAAATAAAGGGGAAAATTTATTAAACGGACAAATAAGACGGATATGATGGTTGTGGTAAATTTTGTTGGTCAGTAAAAGGAACGGATGAAAAGCACTCTGCATGCGGCAGCAATGCGAATGTAGAGATGTATGTGAGGAGTAACACGAATAGATAAGGAGTGAAACGAGTACAATGGGTCCAACTACCATTCTCAAAACATCATCTTCTTGGTTGCAATTCCAATATCTTGCAATTTTCGCAAAATTTCTAGGCTCGCTGTACAATGATCTGTCGCCAGCGGTATTTCCAAACGAATACGACTTAGGGTCCTTCAAGAAGCGAGCGTACACTTTTTTTAAAGGCCGGTAAAGCGGATGTTCATGAACGTCGGTGATCACTTATATATTAGGCTCGTTTGTCCATTATGCTGTAAATAAAACTATACATGTACATGTACATATATAAATTGATTAATAATATATACCGTAAGCCGTAAGTTATCACGGGCAACACATAATGATCAGACTTTTTTCTTGAGACTCCGCTTGGACACCAGACACCACTGTAGGTGGGGCGAGCTCGATACGAGTCGGATTGAGTAATTGACCTCTTTCTCGAAGTTGGAATTACCTTAGTGGAAAGTTTGTCCTATGTAGACAAACTTATCAACAACTTCGATAGTACGGTCTCCGATTGTTATTGGAGTGGGTAGAACATGGATGTTCCGCTGTGCGTCTTAGAATTCATTTGAAGAGATTCTATTAAGGTCGTCCAGCATCGTCAACCATGGTGTCTTACACTGTGCTGCTCTTGGACAGTTTTCGTGTAGTTTTTCTTGATCCTGCCTGCACTCAGATTGACACAGTAGTGATTTCATACAAAGATCTCAGTGATTCGATGGACCTACATCGATCATATCTATTTGGCATCGTTGAAGGAGCTTTTTCGTAGTCCACCAATTGACCACAAACGCTAAACACAGTGGCAATATAACCTATATTCCTGGTTATTCTATATAACCTGCCGCAGTGTATGTTATAGTAATAAGGTGGTGGTATGAAAGCCTTAACGGAAACCAGCTTGTTCGGGAGGCTGTCAGTCGTTAAATTTGCCAGCGAGACGATTCGTAATGTCTGGTTTATACGTTGGATGAAATATCAAATTGATCAAACAGTTGTACTTGATGACAAAAACATTAACGTAGTTATTACATTTTCTTTGTACGAAAAGAAAATTGAGAGGAAGAAAATGGTCGAATCGATATGGGATGGGGGTGAGACATCTGAGATGGTCTGAGATCCCATCTCTAGTTAATAGATCGCGTCGCTTGTCGCTTAGCGTGAACTATCTGTCACTGTCATAAACGTTTAAAATTGTATTTTTAAACAAAATAATGTTTTCATCATTAATCGTATAAGTTAATACACCAATGTACAAATAGGTTTTTAAGTGTCTAATATATGTATTAGAGAAACTATAATTGAAACTCATGAGTGGAATTAATTATTAACGGTTAATAACCCCTTCATCGTATGCCGCTATTAAAACCTAAAAAATGGCTAAATTTCAAGTAAATACTAAATCAAAAGATTATTTAAGAGACAAGGAAGCATTTCTTAAAGATTTAAAGCTGTTTAATGAGAGTAAAAAGTAATTATCGATTGTTAAATATGTGAATGTAATCCATGACATAGTTTCGATGACAAAGTATTTAATTTGTGTATTACATTCTTAATTTCAGTATTCCATATAAAATTCCGGTTGTGAATGGCGTCGATATAGATTTGTTTTTGTTCTACTCATTAGTTCAACAGCGTGGAGGACTTGGCAAGGTTGTTTCTCATTTCCATTGTAAAAATATAGATATATATTAGTTATAATAATGTATGTTTTTAGGCATTTATAAACATTAAATAAAAACAATGTGAACTTTTACATAGTAACTTTAATTTGGTGTGGTGTTTCTCTTATTAATAAAAAATAATATTTGTTATGTTATCTTAAGTTTCTAATAATATGTTTTTTAATTTTAGGTCAATCAAAATGACACTTGGGAGTCATTTTTAAGGTTGCTAAGACTTCCCCATCCATGTATCAATGGATCTACTCTGTTGCGGAGGATTTATGGGATGTATTTAGAAAAGTAAGACATTTTCTTTTTGATCTACAAGTATCCCTGGTATTACAAAATTGTTTATTAGAATATAAAATATTTATTTATCTTAAATAAAATAAACTAGTTGTTATATCATAAAATCATTCAAATTATTAGATAAGTTTTAATTAGAAATCTATCTGATTGTCTTTAGACACAAAAGCAACTTAAATTTCTTCTCATAATTTATAACTCCAGTAGCTAATTCCAATATAGTCAGTTTATGATTGTCTGACAACCTAAATCCATATGAATTTAGCAATAGTCTACTAAATAAAAATAAGTTGTATAAAATTATGAAAGATGAGAATTTTGTTGCAAAAGAGAGGCAGTGTAGGGGTCGTACTTTTACCAATCATATTTTTGATACTAAATAAAGGCGATATTACATATATACCCACAGCTGACAAGCGTGTATGTGTAGATGTATGAGTATAGAAAAAGCAAGAGAGGTGTGCCAGGACCATAACAAGTGGAAATCTGTAATCTATATCTATACTACTGGTTCTGGGGTGTGAGTGTAAATTTGTTGTATATAACTTCAACAGAACTTTCTAACAATTTATTAATTAAATTACAGTACTGATTTTATAGACTCATATGGGTTAGTTTATATTAGATTTATACTCTTGGGCTTGATTGTACTTTATAACTGAAGTTGTATTATCATTTTTTTTTTCTATTGCTAACTAAGTCTCAGCAGATGCTGCATGTTTGATATGTTTAAGCTTAAATGTTAAGCTTATATATTTAAGATTAAATTAAATAATATGTTTAAGCTTAAGCTGTGTTTGAAAGTGCTTTTAAATAATAATCACCACAGAATATCAGTACAGTAGGTTTTTACCACAGCAAAAGCTAAACATAAACCTTGGTCCTTTAAACTGAAAATTATCTATCAAATATATCCATTATATTTTTGCTTTATATTTCTTATATTGCATTAGTCTTATGTGGGATTCTTGGAGGTGGGGTGGAGGAACTGGGCTGGCTAGTGATCCATGTCCTGCCATCACACAAAATACATGCTAGTTGTGGAAAAGTAGTCTAGCCTACTGCAATAAAAAATGCATTTAATTTTATTTAGGTAGGCATGTAGGCATGTTGAAAGGATGAATGAAAGGAGAGTAACGAAACAAATGCTGCATGTTGCAAAAGTGACTGGCAGTGTTGGTAGGGGACATCCTAGGAGAACTTGTATCAATCAGATTAGTAACATACTAAAGAGGGGCGATATAAGGAGTACCCATAACCAACAAGTTTGTATGCGTAGATGCATAGATTTAGAAGAAGCGAGAGAGGTGTGCCAAGATCGCGCCAAGTGGAAATCCATAATATCTGCCTACCAGTCTGGGTTACGGGTGTGAGCGTATATTTATTTTACTTAATTTTTTAATTTGATTGTGTATCATTTAAATTGATAAAACAATTAACAAAAAACATAAAATAATGCATTAAAATGCATAAATTTTAGTTTAGTTTTATTCCAAAACAATTATGTTTACAGTATGTATACTTTGTCTATATTTGCAGATATGAGAGAGCTAGGGGTCCCCCAGGTAGAGACGATGACAACGACATGGATGAAGATCCAAGGCGAGGCCGTGGTGGTGGAATGCCACGTATAACATTCGGAGGTGGGACTTACATATCAGGTAAATAACAGTTGCAAATGTTCACTGTTTTACCTGTCTCTTTTTTTTGCATTTTAACTTTTTTCTTTCTTCTAAAACTTTCATCGATATTGCCTTCAATTTTATTAAGGTTTCTTATTCTGTTCTCAAGATGACTTAGTAAAAGCAAACAATCCTGACTATTATAATTTATCACATCATGATATTACCTATGACATTGAAGAATATGAATTTAACAACACCTCGCTGTTTAAAATTAGTGAAGCAGTTTAGACTAAAAGGGTTCAAGAGGACAATGGAACATGTACTGGTCCAATATACATGAACATACATACTTTCATACATACATATGTGTGAAAAACAATACTCTCCTTCTGGGTCAGTTGGGTAAATGTATCATAACCAGTAGGCTACAACAATGTGCATAGACGTCTGTTGTTGGTTACACATCTCCAAATAGCCTTAACCAACTACTACCCTACAGTACAAATATATCATTAAAAAAATTACTTTGTTTGGTCAATAAAGTAGTAATCATGATACTTAGTATTCTGACTATATAGTAACAATACTAATATGAGATTATCTTATTTTATATTACTTAGGAATAAGACTATAATATTTTTTACCTAATGGTAATTGATACCCACTAATGAATTATCATAGGTGTTTGCCTAACCTTCAAGGTGCCTCCATATTATTAGTTAATACTAATATAAATAAATTATATGTTGCCATTTTTATAGTCATTAAGATTTTCAAGCACTTAATCTACTTGGACCACATTACCATCATGGTGTTACTATAACAAATCTAAATCTAAACAACTATAGTCATTTAGCCTCAATGTTTTACTTGTTTTAAATATAAACAAGTACCATTAGAATTTCATTATGAATTTTATTTAAATGATTCAATTTTACAGCATCTGGCGAGGCGCTCCGTACTAACGTAGCAACAAAGATAGCGGGCCCCTCAGAGAGATTAACATTGTCTCTTCTGTCGCCTATGCCCAATGAACAAGACTTCGCCATTAATGTTTGCACCGTGCTTGCTGCGGACCATAATAACCGCCTACCTTTAAGCACAACACCACACATATTGGACTTCTTGTTGGCACATGCTGGAGTATATAATCATTGTAAGTAGGTCAAATTCACTTTCATAAAATCACTTTCGTTTAAGTATCAAAAGTCGATCTTGCAGTTGTTATATCTGTTTTATAAAAAAAAAATTAATGCATTAGTGAATGCACCCTTAGTAGGTTGAGAATTACCTACCTCCTATCTTACCTATGAATAAAGATTCTCATGATTTTTGTAATATAATAAGTTATGAGCAAATATTTTTTGTTTGTTTGAGCAAGATATATAAATTTGTTTTCACTTTTAGCAAGTCTTCGGGACACAATCGGCCGTTCATACTACGAGGCTCGTGGTCGCTATCCACACGAGTTCTGGCAGATGAGAGCTGGAGGTGGTGGAGCCAAGGAGTTGGCAGACGAGAGCAAGTTTATGCAGCCCGGGATTGAGCAGCCTGAACTGATGGTGCAGGCGTTAGCAGCTCATAATACTCTCACGGATTGCTTAATGCAGGACGGTGGAGTTGAGGATTTGGAGAAGTTGCTTGATGACGGTAGCTCAGTAAGTTTTTTATCTATTGATGATATTATGTTATAGTAGATGGCCATTACTATTAAACAAACTGGACTGTAGGCAATTTTTTCAGGATTAAGCTAAGTGACCAATGATTGTTTACTTATTTATTACACAATGATTCAGATTCTACAGTGGTATTGCTCGCAACAACATCTGTTGCCGACAGATGAGCCGGCTTGACCGGTGAAATACCACGACCTCACAGAAGATGGGCGTGAAGTAGAATCATGCTTGTGCGTTTCGTCTGATGAGTGAGGTGTCGGTTTCCCAATTTCAGTAGTCGTCCCTTTCCCATTCATTTCTGATAAGGATAAGATGGGCATTGGACGGGGAGGAAAAAGGGATAGATAGGAAGAGGAAACATCCATTTTCCGGTTTATTAATAGTAGGCAACGCATCTGCGACTCATTTGCTTTTTGCGTATGTCTATGGATAGCTGTCACTTAACTTCAGGTGGCCCCTTGCTCGTTTGCGACTTTATAACATAAAGAAAAAACAATTATTTAAAATTATACATTGCTTTTTATTCACTATTAAACAGAGAGAGTTATAAGTTCTTAACACACTGCTACCTATATGATCTACTAGTGATCAGCCCCGACTCCGTGTTAATTATGTTGATCCGGTCTCTACCAAACTGCACAGGATCACCTGCTAGGCCTATATGAAGATTTCCTGAAAATTTCATCAAAACGTGTCCAGACGTTTCGGTGTCGATAAGGAACATACATACATACATCGACTTTTATATCCTAAAATATTTCATTGTATATCAATAACTTCAATTTTCAGTCAAGGTATAATAGTTTTATGATGATTTTTTTCTTGAAGTCGCAATTTTTTCTTTTATGTGTCTAGTTTCTGGTATGGTGATTAGTTGACCTATGTTATATTTATTAAATATATATAAAAAAAGTCGTCAAGAGCTCATTTTTGATCAAAACAGGACATGTTAGAAGATTGGGTGGCGGAACCTTCAGAGGAGAATCATCTATTTGCACCGGAACTGCCGGGCGGCGCGGGCTGCGTGTACACACAGCGGGTGCTGCAAGTGGCTTCTATTGTGCGTTCGCTGTCCTTCCATGAAGAGAATATACAGCATTTGGCAAAGAATACTTCGCTAATAAGGTATACTTGATGTGTGGTTGAAGAGGTAACAATGATATAACAGAAGCTAACAGGATCCCGTCATGAACATGGGCGTTTTGATTGATTAATATCGGCACAGCTCCGCTTCAATGAACAGGCTGCCTTAATCATCTTGTTGTGGAAGTTAATGTGTATGTGGCTTATATTGAATTTTTGTTTATTCTAGATTTCTATTGCTCTGTGCCAACTGCTGGGTCGGTACGCTGCGTCAGAGCGGATTGGATACGCTCGGAAACGTCTCGACTGAATTGATAATTAAGGTGAGTTCAGCCGCCGAAAACATTCACATAAAACTTATTGTAATCACACTTTTTTCAGAGAGAAAGAGGGAGGCATAACATGTTTAATGTTAATGTTTTCGATAATGTGAAGAAGGTGTGAGGATGTTTATTAGTTTTCAAGAATTTCGATGATGGTATTATGGTCCAAGAACAAAGCCCAAGTACAATGGTACCATCCCTCTATTATCTACAATATGCACTGCCCAGTCATTTACAGCTTACTAAAAAAAAGAGTAAAGATTTATGTGAACTACATTTATATGAATCTTCCAGGATCCAGCGACGTGCCTCATCTCGCGTCACATCCTGTCCACGATCCAGTCTGCGCTGGTGTCGCCGGACCGCGCGCGCGTGCTCGCCGCATTGGAACTGTTGAACAAACTGGCGCAGAACGAGGCCAATGAAGATGCTTTGCTCAAAGCGCTAGAAGCTAAGGTTAGTCATACGCTCGCACTTTACTGATTTGTGCTTTTTATAAATTGAGAAGATATCCTATGATTTACTTTAAAGGGCAACAAGTACTGAATCTGTGATCCTCGGTTTGAACTCTATTTATTTATTGTATATTTTACCGAGTGTTCTCATTTTACAGGTGTACAGTGATGTGTGCGCTTTGTTAACGCTACGAGACATAATGGTGCTTGTGTGCACATTGGAATGTGTGTACGCGCTCACTTCGCTCGGAGACCGAGCTTCTGAAGCTGTTGCCCGTGTGCCTGGACTCATACACACGCTCGTGTCGCTTGTCACGGTTGAGGTAAGTAATGCGGTATAGGTTTTTTTTTAATACAACGACCATTCAATTCATAAACCTGAGACTAGATACCGAACTATGTATGTTTTTTACATAAAATAAGTCATCCCAATTTAAGAAAAATGTAATTATCACATTTATTCAATCCAGAGTAAAGTATAGCTTAAAAGTGGACTACAATTCACTAGAATTGATGAATGTATACTTTGGTACGCACATGAGAGAGTAACGAAACAAGATTATGTTGCAAAAGTGAGTGGCATTGTTGACAGGGGTCGTCCAAGGAGAACTTATATCGATCAGATTAGTGACTACCCGTAACCGACGATGCGTAGATGTAGTGATGTAAAAGAAGCGAGAGAGGTGTAGGTGGTGCCAGGATCGCGCCTAATGGAAATTCATGATCTCTGCCTACCTCGTCTGGGTTAAAGGCGTCAGCACTTATTTATTTATTCAATCTTGTGTAAATCAATCAGATGGTGTAAGTTATATGTATATTTTATGTGAATGTGATATTTTTGCCTATTGTTTAGGCGCAGAGCTACGGGCCGCGTGCGTGTATCCTAATGCGTGTGGTGGAGACAGTCAGCGGGCCTAGCCCCATGCCCGCAGGCGAGAGGGAGCCCGCCCCGCCTCCACCGATAGTGAGTGTTCCTTATTTATGTTTCAACTAACTTTACCCGCATTTGTTTTATGTTTTCCACAATGGAAGTTTTGTTATTGTCATTTTATATTATGATATCTGATATTAGTTGATATTATTGTATTTTTCTATCTCGAGAAGTTTTTATCGAGATAAAGGTATGTCCTTTTCTGTACCCCTGATAATGTTTAGGCAAAATTTCATAATGATTGGTTGAGTCGTTGAAGCGTAAAAGCGTATCAGGTAATCTTACATTCCCAATTTATAATATAAGTTAGGATTGCTTGCATGTTTTTAAGTATGGTACGGTATGTGGTATGGTTAATGATTGATACTAATAACCACAGAAATTATTTATTTGTAAGTCGATTCTGTGACTAAATGTAATAGGTTTGAATTTGATATTCCAGAGCCAGCCACCGAAGCCTGCGCCCGAACCTATCCCGCAGGTCCCGCAGCCTCCGCAGCCCCCGCAGCCCGCCCAGCCACCTACGCCCATCACTTCTATACAACAGTCACATATCCAGCAGCGTACCATACAGGTATGTTACCAATGTCTTGCCTGTCTCCTCATTCGGTACCACTAGATCCTACCTGGATCTTTGTTTCGACAGATATGCCAAACATGTTATTAAAAGTATATAATCTTCTAATGCAACAGTCTCGGAGACCATAACACCTAATAATTCTAAAAAAGTGTAACAGTTTTTAACAGTAGTAGAGCCTGCAACAACAAGTTCTGTTGTATGAATAGGTCGGTCCGACCGGTGAGATCCACGACCTTAGAAAAGTCAGGCGTTATGTAGGAGTATTCTGCGTTTTGTCTGATGAGTGTGGTGTCGGATCCCCAATTACAGTCCTCTTCCCCTTCCCATCCTTTTCTTGAGAGGATCTGAGGGGGGATGGGATGAATAGTTTTTTTTTTCGGTTATTCGCTTCCGCTGTCCATTAAAGGTAGGCAACACATCTGCAACTCAGCATATTGCTGATGCCTTTGGGTAGCGTTCACTTAACATTAGGTTGCTTGCTTTTTTGCCATCTTCTGCTATAAAAAAGTAGCTGAAGTCATGAAATATTGTAATAAATATGATACGCAGGTATATTTACTTTAGATATATCACCTAAACTTAATAATTACGTAAAGTAATCATTAATATTTAGTATTTTGGTTGTTTTATTTTCTATGTTTGACTTCCTATCTAAATGATTAACACAATCACTTATCGATACTTATTATATGAAACTGAAAAAACTTAAGAATCTTTATATATTTTATGGAAAAATCACTTAAAAATTTTTGACGATATTAGCGTCATGTCACTTAAAATAAAACATTGGTTCATCACTTCAATCATACAGAACTTCATATGTCAAAAATTAAATAAATGTTTGGACGGTGTATAATTGTTATAATACTAATCCCAGTGGCTGTTAATATTAGCTGTCACTGTGAATGTTTTAATCAACAGGAGAACGAGCACTTTGTACAAGCGTGGCTGCGGTCAACGTACGAGCCTCTACCCCCGAGCGACAACAGCACATGCGAAGCGGCGGAGGTGTACCGGCAGTACCTGGCCTGCTGCACCAAGCTCGGCAGGAAGGGCGTCATCGCGCCCGCGCACTTCCCCAGGCTCGTCAGGTAATACACTACTTTCGGAGCACAACAGTGCTTGCACTAAGCTCTAAAAGAAGTGCGAACACCCAGTCATCATCAATTATCAGACGAAACACAAAATAATCTCATTAATTTACGCCTGTGTTCTGCACTCTTACAATTATAAACAATTCTGATTAAACAGGACTGTATTTGGGGGCACCGTGGGCCCCACCACGATCACATTGGCGACGGGAGAAACACAACAGGCGTACATAGGGATACGTTCTAAGAATCCGCAGAATAGACCCAATCCTGCAACAGGTTAGTATATGTAAATTACATTACATAAAAAATAATAAAACACATGACAAACACTAAGTTTTTTTTTATGAATGCGCAAAATAATATATCGAGACTATATTTATTGTTTACGTGTAATCTGTTTGTTCAGGACCGTCGTCACCAATCTTGAAAGCTCAGCTGACCAACAAACCCGGCACCGTTGAAGTCAAGCCCGTTGTCGTACAAGCTCAGGTGTTCAATATTATATTACTTGTTTAGAGAATATGCTATTTTAACTAATCTTTCCAACCAAATAGGTAGTATCATCAATCATTAATATCCAATAACTTTACATATCAGGGTATGGCTGACTCGACTCGAGAAGTGACACAACAGCTATCCCATCCTATTCCGCTCTCCTGTTTCTTATCTTATATTTCTTAAAGGCTGGCAACACATCTTGCTCCGTATGCCACATATGAACATCAACAACAACAGAGGAACTAATGATGTCTTCTTTTTTATGAGTAATAGGTGGCAAACTAACAAGCGGTTTACCCGATCAAGTGACTGCTACCCATAGACATCTGTAACAAGCTAATGAATTGCAGATGCGTTGCCTATCTTTAATGGACAGAAGAGTAGATAGTCAGGAGGATAGAAGTAGACAAGACCTCTTCCCCTTCCCATCCTTTCCTTGTTAGCAAACTATGGGAAAGGGAAGAGGACTAGAATTAGGCCTGGCACCTCATTCATCAAACGAAACACAGAATACTTCTTCTTCTCGCCTGTCTTCTGTGAGATCGTATTTCACCGGTCGAGCCGGCCCATTCGTGCGACATGTTAGAGGAATTATTCTTTCACATTGCTCCAATTGGGCGAAAAATAAACGTTTTTAATTGGTCTAGCCGCAGAGTCCGGCGCCGCCCCCGCCCCACCCGCACCTCTCGCAGGCACTAGACGCGCCATCCAACACCACTCTCATCAAACACTTGCTGGCCCACAAAGTAAGCCCCGCCCCACAACTCACGCAAGTAAGTGCTCACTAACAATACTAACTGCTACCATCCTAAATTTAGTTATTGTTTAGTACATCTTTATATATTTACTATTTTAAATGATTAGTTTTCGATTTGTGATATTTTTTAAAATATTTAGTTATTGTATTTGTTAGTAGAGGTCGTCTAACGGACTTAAATCCCCCGTAACGAGCAAGTATGCTTAAGAAGCGAGATAGGCGTCACAACTTTTTTTTAATAAATAGTAAACTCTCAACTCATTTTATTTTTGATTTTTTTTTTAATTTTAGATTTACATTTCTGATGTTTATCAAATATTACAGGTGCCAGTGAATATACATAATCGAGTATTAATAAAACTATATAAAAGAAATGATTTTAAAAATAGTTTATTTGTTTCCAAAAATATACATACATATAAACAATTACATCAGGTGCTGTTTTTAATACTCATAATTATTTTTGATTATAATTTTATTTATTATGAAGAAAGAACATTATTTTTAATTTCTTTTTAATAAAATGAATGCTTAAATTTTAGTACCAATGAAATATCGATTATCGAAAATGTACGGCAGAATAATTGGTAACAATTTTTTTTTCAATTAAATAACAATTATGCATGCGATTTTAAAACATAAAATTGTTCTTGTGTACTACGCAGGAAAATGTAGTTGGCATGCAATATAAATGTAGTCAACTAACATATAGTATTAAAAATAACAAAAATTATTAAAATAACGATTGAAGAGAAACCGCATGCGTTTTGTTAAAGGCTTAGTTGTTAGCATGACATATTTGAATTTACAGTTTTAACTAGAAATATTCCTAAGGTCATAACAAATCTTCCAGAGATGAACTGATGATGAACGATACTAAAGCTGACTTTTCACTATCAGATATAATATATATATAATATCCCGAATTTCATACTGAGATATAATCTCTTGATCAGTTTTTGTTCGTCAGTGGATCGTAGGCGTAGCGAACGTGTGCGACGGTGTGTGGACTCCAGAAATATAAAATTTTAAAATATCGCTCGGCCTGACTTGGGCTGTATTATAATCTTAAAGCACGATAAGCGATATTTATTTATATCCCGAGATGTAATATATATTATTTTGCAGTGAAAAGCCCGCGTAATAGGAAACTGCGGGGGATGGAAAATCACAGATCTTATTTGTTTGACCAACTTTAGACACCATAAAGGATTAACTAAGAGTGCTGAGAATCGGATAAACCTTCGTTTGGATACATCCTGATTTAATAATTGATTTTTAACTTTAAGTGCTCAATTCACATAAAGCTTGTTGTCATCTCAGTTTTATTCATAGAGATAAAGCGAAGTAACATGTTTTACGTGAATGTTATCTGAGGAATTCATGGTTAATGATGACTCAAGGAAATATTTTCTAAATGATTATTTTAAAGAAGAACTATGACGATCTCACTGTCGTTTACAATAGGTGTGAAATAGTTGCACTTTCACGCTTTGCTAGGAGGTTGCTTGCCGACGACTGCCCTATCATAATAGAAAATATTTAGGTGACCTGCATGCATCAAGTTTAATCATTAAGATTAACCATAGCATAGTAATGGTTGCTAAGGAACGTCTTGTCAATCTATTACTATTTTTTTATACCCGAAAAGGAATGTTCTATTTCCATTTAATTGAGGAGATATATCGAAATTGGATCATTTCCTATTTTTTCACTATATAAGTAATTTAAAAATTGATCTCCTTACACTCGTTTTATGCGTTATACTACTTGAGGATATGTAACAAATTATTGTCTACTATCAAATTATAACGATTGAATTTACAATTTTTACGTATAGGTCGCACAAAGACAACAGAGCCAACAAAGAGTTGTGGCACCATCGACGTCCAATGCGGTAGTCGTGCAGTCCAATGTATCGGTAAGTTATACTAGTTATTTATCTTAAACTAGTTGACCCGGCAAGCTTCGTTTCGTCTTTATGTGTATTAACTGCTCGATGGGATGCAGTCGGGTCGATTCCCTTCATTAAAGCACTTGAAGATATACACAAAAATCTGATCTTTAAGAGTTAAGGGTGTAGGGTAATGAAAACACAGTATTTGGTCATCTTCTCCTTCCCACTCTTTTCTCGTAAGAAAAGGATAAGAAAGGAAGAGGATTTGACGGGAACAGCAATGGAGAGGAACAGAAAATATCCTTTTTTTCTGCTTATTAGCCCCTTAAAGGCAACACATGTGCAACTCATTTAATATCGGTTGACCCGAATGCTCGTTTGTGACTTTACTAGTGAACGTTTTACTAGTGAACTGCTCGTAATTGTAATATGTGTTTTTAAGCCGGTATTGTTTAAAGTTAATATGCATATATTTATATGGCAATATTTGCATGCCGCAGGGAATGGACGTCGATCCAGAGGCGCTGATCAAATGTACAACGATAACGCCGGGCGGTGTTGCCAGTAACACGCCCACGGTGCAGGGAGATAAGGTACATAATTCAAAGTTTTAAATGACAATTTTCGACTTTAACTATTTAGCTATTAAATATCATTATAACTAATAGTATTTATTACGATAAATTTGATATTTTGGCGTGTGTTACACAGAGAAGCGATATTCTTTCTTTTTCTTCTTTCTTTTTTATAATAAATACTTATCTTCCAGGTGGTGATTAATACATCGGAAGAAGGTTTAGGTAACTTTATTTTGTAAAAATATTTCAATTTACTCAGAATATACTCATGAAAAGATATATTTCACTTTTAGCACTTAAAGATGAACCCGTGCAAATTCAAATAGACGAACAAACACAGTTGACTATAGTAAGTAATGTATCATTTTACTTTATCACACTTATAATTAAAATATACAAAATTATTTAAATATAAAAATAACATTTTTCTTGTAAGTAATCCCTGAAAGATAGCTTTTTAGATTGATTTTTTGATAGATTAGCATTATAAGAGCTTGTAGGGTTGACACATTCCTTTACACAAGGTATTATAGTATGTATATGTTAATTTTGCGAAAAAAAACAGTCTTTAACACATTATCTTCACAGAAAAGTGCACAAAACAAAATGCTGGCCGATCTGTTAGAGAAGAAATCAAATCCACCTGTACAAGTTGTCCAAATGAACCCGCAAATAAATGCCCCGACTATTCAAATAACCGAGACAGGCCAAATAGTTCAAGTGAAATCTGACGCGAATCCAATGATACAAATAAATGCAGAACCCGGACTTGTGTCACAAGGGAGTCCATACTTTCAAATAAAGAACGAACAAGGACAACTTATACAACTTAAGAACGAGCAAGGTCAAATAATACAACTAAAGAACGATCAGTTGCAAAACTCGATGCTGCATTTTAAGAACGATCAAGGTCAAATAGTTCAGATCAAGAACGACGGACAACCTTTGCTGCAAGGCGGTCAGATTGTGCAACAAAGCGTCATACAATCTGTGAAGAGTGAAAAGGATCAGATTGTAGACACCGTGGTCACCGATCATTCGTACACTGAGCCGCCTTCCAAAAAGTTGAAGACTGAAGAAAAACGAGAGGTATTGTTGACTGTTATATTATCTATATATTTAGTAAGGTTTTTTTTTAACAAATTAGGACGATCCATTTATTGACGGTGAAAACTACAAAAAGTATGACTATTTAATAAAATATTCATATTATTTGTAGTTTTTAAATATTTATTTATTTGGTATAATCAGATATTACTATATAATATTCTGGGACATTTTTGCCCTTTCTTCAAAGTACCTTTAACCAATTAAATGTAGCAGTGTTACAGTTAATTTGCAAATAGATTAATCTTTTATGTACCTAAATCAAAAAGGTTGTTTAAATAGTACGAGTGAATTTACTCTTAAAACATGTTTTTGATTTATAACGAATGCAAATAATTATTTCTTGTAAGTAGGGATTCTTGTAGTAAGGTACATAGAACGTTGTTAGATATAAGTTAGGAGGTAAATAAACTAATGTAATACGATGATATAATAATTTTGTAGAACAATTCACCTCAAGAGAGTGTTTCCAAGACAGCAGCTAACTTATATGCCGCTCTGGCCGCATCAGCGTTAGAGGACGAGGAGGATCTGGTTAGTATTATTCATCCCTTTTAGATCTAGCCAACTTCTTGATGGGTTCAAGGGTTTCGTTCTACTATAATTCTACCGCACTAACAAATAGTTTAAGTCCCAGGCTCTGTATTAATACGTTCATTGATCCGTCCTCGCTTCGCACTGATGTAATGCTTTATTGTTGTTTAATGCGTCGTCAATATTAAAAGTTTCCGAACCTAAGGAATATATAAATTCACGTTATGATACCCTCAACCGTGTTCTATGTCTCTGAAGTTATGAGTTAATTGTTGTGCATTGCTCCTTTTGCGACTAAAAGCGAGAGCGTTGTAACTCTCGCTCTTTTCAATACATTTGGTTGTCTATGGACGGAGATGATCACATCAGGTAAACGTTGAGTCGCATTCTTTTCCCTATTGTTGATAGAAATTTGATTTCTTTTGAAAAAAATATTTAGGTACGATTAAAGTACTATAAGTTCTATTAACAATACAAGATATTCCAAAATTATTAGAGTTATCGTTCCAAGAACGGATAGAGGTTTAGTTTAGGTGTTGATCAATGTGGAAAAACTATATTCTGGTACTTAATTATAAAGAGAATTGATGGATAAATTCAGTAACACCGTTTGAAAATTCTTTCATGTCTGTGATGTAGCGGCCATCTGGACACATATTATCTGGAGATCATCGCACCAAGGTTTTAAGAAATAAAAAATCCAGTGTTTGTATTAGATTGAATGTAGTCGTATATTAGTTTTAATGTAGTCACATATTAGTTTTAATGTAGTCACATATTAGTTATGTAGTGACTTTTGTCGGCGAATGCGTGGCGGGTGCATGATTGATACAAGTAACAATTTATATATTCAAGACAATTTATGCGACTTCATTTTGTTTGTATTGATTGTATACGTCGCTCTCTTTTTAATGTATATCTTTTTTCTTTCTCGTGTAACGAAATGTGCCTACATTTGACGGGTCCTTGAAATGTTACTTTCGATTCATGTCCAATTATCGAAACACGTCTTGCGTTTCACTTCACTTTAATGCGTTTATTAATTTAAATTATTCGTACCGCTTTGAGTTAGGTATTAATTAAATATATTATTTTTCTAAAATTAATGGAACTAAAGGTAAAGTTAGAGATAACTTATAAATTATTCCTTTTATGCACCTCGTTCTTTGATTCGATTTCGTGATTTTTGAACCATTTTATTTAGCAAAATCTCATATTAAAACTGTATGTATTAAATCAAATATTTTATGTCGATCTTTAGCTTATATGTATGCATAGTATGACTGTCAATTGGTGTAATGTAATGTGTATATAATTTGATGTAAATCATCTCAAATGCCCCCACCGCGCATTTGGTCAGTCCGTTATATGTGACTTATTTAGTAGATGTCAAGTATAAATACTGTACCAAACTTTTGTAGCCTATTTTACCTGTATTTGTACTTAGTTGTACGTAGTTGTTATCTTCACGTAGTTTTAAGTCAGTTTACAATAACTGACTTAAAACTACGTACTACTGCCTTAAAATGTTCCGTCATATAACCTTCTTTTAGTAGCTCATTGCTGAATGCCTATCAAAAATAAATGTATGTGCTTTTGAATAGTCTTAGGTGACACCTTTTATATCGAAACTGACTACAAAATATTTCATATTACGAAAGTTTTTATTATCTCTTTGAGTTTATATTATATCTTAACAATAAAAATCAAAAATGAATACAAGAAAAATAAATGAAAAATAAGTTGAAATTGTTCCAAATTCAAACAATTGCTGCCGCATGCTTTTCACGCGAACCTATAATATTTTCCCCCTACCAAATATCGTCTAACGCTTCTAATTTCATTTTTAAATGAATACTTACAGCAACTGAATTGAATAATAACTTACCTTAATTTTTAAATGTCTAAATGCCGCGCTCGATCAGTATCAACTTTAGCCAGACTATACTTGCACATTAAATTTTAGACATTTATGTTAAGAGGGGGTTTAAGTATCAGGTACCTTAAGTAATATTATTTGAAATCGACAGCTACCAAATAAACAAGAACCCGTGGAAGTCCCGCCCCCGGTATTAGTTGCCAGCTCATCTGACAGTGGTTCTGTCATAATCCAAGAACCCATGCTCCAGGTCGGTAATCTGCAGCGATTGTATAGATTATCTTGATGTTTTAACAGTTTTTCGTGGTTGTGCGCGCGTTTCAAGTGTGTAAAAGGTCAAGAATTTGTAAAAATGTTAAATATTTATAGTTTCAAACTAGCGAACTTTTGATCCCACTAATTCGTAATTCCTGCCAACCTCGGAGTAGGTTCACTACAACTTGTTAATAGGAACACCGATGACGTCACAACTGCGTTCAGTACAGGATATTAAATAGTTTATTCCTTGAAATTATATAAACAAATATAACGAGTATAGCTTCGTCACTTGGTTTAGAAACATGTGCACGTGGTGTTGTGGGCACGTCATATTCCACGCGAGTCTTGTATTATTGTGCATGCATAGTAATCAAGTTAATAGATAGCCATTGAATCCTGTACATTAAAAATTTATATGCTTAAATGCGCTCATTAATTAATAAGTTTCGTAATCAATGCAAATTTGCTTTTAGAATTGTTTATAATAAACAGCATGTTCTGTTGTATACTTTGTGTACGTTGATGGCCTTCAAGGGAAAGAAAATTGTAATTATTTATTTTTCAATTAATTTGTTAAAAAGTAATTTATATTTCCGATATTTTTGCGTGTGCCCACAATTAACTTTTTATAAACATAAACTCTAGGTAACTTAGTGGGTAATTTTATATTCTCTATTTTAAAGTTGATGTCAATTTGTATAGGTACATCAGCCGAACATGCAAGTGCAGCAGCCAACCATGCAAGTACAACAACCCACGCTGGTCCAGCAACCGGCTATGCAGTTGCAGGGTTCTTCAATTCAGGTTTGTAATATTTATGCATATGCTAATAAATAAATAAATGTACTCGTAATGAAGTGGCGATGGCGGGACGAAGATTCTTGAATGGCAGCCACGTACACTGCGACCTTCCACATGTTCTGTCAAAGGATCTGATGCACTATTTACCATACAATGGTTTTGTATTCACCGATCCGTAATCATGTTCCTAATAAGAGGATACTTTTTAGTTATTTATACTAATATAATAAATCTGAAAATGTTGAACTCGCTAGCCAGAGGGACTATCGGTATAAAAAAATATTTTGCTATTTGATAGCCCATTTGTTAAGGAAGGTTATTAGCTATGAAACATCAAGCTCCGAACCTTAGAAGCTGAATAAAAAGGTAAAAAACGCAAGGCGAGAAGAATTTTTGAAGTAAATAAAATAAAGTTGATTAAGTTTTGACTTAAGTCAATTAAAATTTCATGGGGCTATGCGTGCGTGTATGTGTACATGGGCGTATGTGTGTCCTTTTTTTTTCGGAATGCGAAGAAATTTCTTAGAAACAATGTCATGGTAGTATATAATAATATTTTGTTTAAATAAAACGGTGCGGTCACGAGACTGAATCCGCGGAGCGCAGCTAGTGTGTATATAAAAAAAAAACTACATTAAAACAATTATGGGGTTACATACTTTTTAACACATGTGTTAAAAAATAATAATAAGTATGTAACAAAATGAAAAACTAATTTCAACACAAATAAATTATTGATTATTGAAAATTACTGAAAAAAAGTCAAAACCAGAATAAGTATATGAAAAAGGGTTTTCGGGCAAATTTTTGAAATAAATCACAATAGCTAGAAATACGCTACACTAAATATGGAGGCCATTTATTCCCGCATGTCTTATTTTACAGATGCAGCAACCAACGCTGCAAATGCAACAACCTATGCTGCAAGTACAACCGATGGACGTCCAGAATATCCTGGCATCACAGTCCGGACAGATTATTCTGCAAGGTAATAAATAAAGCATATACCCCTTTATTTTCTAAACGGCTTAACGGCACGAACCGTCGTCTATTTTGAACTAGGGCGGATTTTTTTTAAACGCACGCACAAAGACATTCTGCTGCATTTGTATATATGTCTGTCACATTAGTGTTGGAATGCTGTTTATGTGAAACGTTTAGACTATTCTAATGGGCAGTCACTTTTATGCTAGACTTTTGACAATACTTTTATGCTTAAAATATAATTAATTGTATTTATTTCAATTGTATGTAAGAAATAAACATTTTCCTTTCGTCTACTCCTCAGTTTTTTTCTGAATTACACATCCCAATCGCTGCCTTCAGTGATATTATTGGGACTATTTGGAGCACCTGCCCTTTTATCTCTTGTGTAAATTCAATAATCGAATTCATTGTCTTATCTCTTTTTTTACATATATGTTGTTTCGGACATTTGCTAAATATTTTTAATTCCCGAGGAGGGTTGGCATCAGGCTTACTGTGCCCCACATGAGTGGGAAAAGGGTAGGGAGATAATGGTCATTAAATTTTGTTCCAGGTGGTTTGGGTTATATAGCCCAGAATATTCCCGGCAACATGATGCAGAAGACCATTATAATTGTCCAGGGTCCCGCAGGAGGCGGGCCACTTACTCTTACGGTAAGCTATGTTACTCGATTTTTATGTTGGATAATGTTTGTATGGTATATATAAATACCGATACTTGTACATATATTGTTACAAGTAAAAGGTATTAATTGATGTACTGCGCTTGCACAATAACATGACACTCGAGTGTAAAGCGACAATCCTATACTTTAAAAAAATACTTTTTATAAAACGGCTTTACGCACGTTCGCGTTTTTTCTCGGTATTTTGTACTAAGTTTTGGACCTGTCGGAGTTTTATGGACCAATCACACGTGCGGACGCACATATTCCTTGTGACTTGCAATTTTAAGCCTTAAGGACATTACCATAGAGTTGGTCTTTTAAGCGCTCTCTACTCAACGTAATTAAATGTTACGTCTCTCTCTCGTCTTGAGGTCCTATGTTAATTACATATTAGTGGAAACTAAACCATAACAGACAGGAATAAGGTTGGTTACTACAAAATGTTCTTGTATATCTGTATAAGTATTATTCAGGAAAGCATAGTAATTCTGTTTTTGTCTGAAACTCTGAATCTAGTGTTCTTTTGATCCCTATCTACTTAACCTGTCTAATAAGACCAACGACATATTGTTTAGTCACATTAAATTATTTGAAGACTTAACTTTTTTGTACACTATACGTTATCACACGTGCGTCATGGTATTGTGCACGAGGACTAGAGTTATAACGGCTGATCTTTTATAAGTAAATGTTATATAAAAGAGTGCTTTAGTATTGTAAAGTACTTTTAGTATAAGACTATAATAAGGAATTTACGTACAAAAGGTGAACAACCCATCGGGACTGGACGAGGCGACACTAAACAGCCTTATTGCTCAGGCAACAGAGGCGATAACTCAACAGCAAATTATGCAGGTTAAATACCCCGTAGAACTCGCGCTTTACCACGTCACTCACTTAGCTTACAAATACTTCTTTAACATTTTCCTTAACATGTTCAGCACAATAATATGGCATTTATTTTCTATAACTAACTATTGCTTGCTAGAGCTATTATCCTTTGAAATTACTAAAATTAACTGACTTTATATAATTTGCACAGTTCATCCGGCCCTTTTCAAATAAGAAATATGTCGAACACCAGTTGTACAGACTCTAACTAAAGTTCGTACGGAATTTATTTACGTTACTCATAAGATTTTTTGTTTACTTTCACTATGCTATTCATGATTACGAATGAAGGTTTATTTTGCTTGTAAATCATTTCATAGTAGCGCTATTATTAGAAATTAATGTAAATAAAATACACCGTCTAAATAAGTCGGAGCTTATTAGGTAAACGCCGAATGTGACAGACATTGACAGGTCTGTTATTGTCGGGATTTGAAATCAAAACTCTCGATTCTGAAGCTAAATACTTTAGCTACTGGGCAACGGTCGCTTTATTGATTGCGTTAAATCAATGAATGTGATTTCAGGCATCGTTTCTAGCAGTTGTAGGCTGCATCTAGCTTAGATTTTGTTTAACACAGGCATTTTAAATCAAAATCTAAGGCAAAGGAAAATAATTATTATCAGCGACCCACCCCGGCTTTGCACGAGTAGTTTCTCCCTACAAACTTTCATCACTAACTTTTGGGAATGAATTTACAAAAATCTTTTTTTTTAGTGCTCGGTTACATAATAACAGAAATCTCTGTGCAGATTTGTTATCAGTCAGTTTGTTTCTTCTTTTATATATATGTAAGATTTGTTATAAGATACTATTTTATCTAAGTATATCAAATAAGAAACTTACTGATCTTCTGTTATTACGTAGGCTGTCCTAGCCTACGTAATACTACTAAAAAAGGTATTTTCTATATTCATTATTCACGAGACGAAAGTGGTTATGGAGAAACTACCCATGCGAAACCAGGCTGGTCCCTAGTCCATATTTTGTTAGCTGTTTTAATATCACATAATAGTAGAGCAACGTATAAAGAAACATCTGTTACTTTATTATGTCTTAATAAGTTTTGTCATATATTTTCCTTCTGATACAATATTTGAAATGTCTGAATTAATCTAATACCTAATCCTAAAAACTCAACTTTTTAAGAATTTTACTGTAATTATTATCTACGAAAACACCTGCCCAGAGTAGCTGTCCGACCCAGTTCATCTCTTGAACATCTTCCGCGTAGTTACGTCGACTATACAGAGACTGACTATGGAAAACATTTCGTGATTTTGTATTGATTATTCCATCTTTTTTAATACAAAACATTAACACTATATTTATAATACAAATATTTATGTAATTTTAATAAAAATGTTTAAATACTTATAATATTTCATTATTCGTAATACAAATGTTGTCATTACAAATGTGTTCGGTGCACAGAACACGGGAGTTATACAGTCGACACAGAGGGTGATTGTGAGTCAACCGACATTGGTGAGCACATCACAGCCCATCACTATGGTCAAAACGGCCTTAGCACAGGTTAACAAACACAATTTGAAAGTAGTTTCATAGATTCTGCTTCAGTAGATTAATTTATGTTTGGCATGTTTAAGTAATTTTAATTATGTACATGTTTACGCAAATTTTACTTTTGTATGTACTTTAATACCTGGATTTGTATTGAAGATTAATACCGCCAATACAAACAATTTCCTTATATAAGCGGTAAAATTTGTTGCATTTTAATATAGATACACAAAGCAAACGTGCTTATTAAATTTTAGATATTTTTGTACAAGTATTAAATATTCCTCATATATAAGAGGTTGAAAGAAGACTTGGTGGAAAGGCTTTTATTACATTATTTTGTTGATGGGATTTTGGGTAATGCAATGCACAAGGTGGTGGTTGAGTTTATTTACTTAGGGTGCATGATTAGAAGGGATGGTAGGTAGCATAACATAATTGGAGTCGATTGTTAATGTGTTGCGTTAGAATGTTAACAGCATTAGGCAATATTTTAATAGTGTCCAGTGTAATACAGTATGAAAATGAGAGTTGCCACAGCACAACCTGAGGGTTGGTTTTTGAGAATGAGCGCTCGACTGGTTCAATCAAAAGCTACTAATAACGATGCAGTACTATTTTTGACATCGAGTCATACATTTAAAATAAAGTGGTTGTAACCACTAGCATTCGATTTTTCCAATAAAAAATCCTAACCAAAGTTTTGACACCTGTCAAATGAAAATATTTAACTTGTCTCACCTCACCGTTGATATATTTTCATTTGTTCATATTTTTGACCACTCGTTTCTGATTTCGATAGCTCTTTTTCAAAAATCGACCCCCTGATAGCAAGATTAACTATAGAGAATGGCAGGAAAAAAGGTTGTGCTTTAGGTAAAAGTGGCCTAAGATGATTCTAGAATTCACAGAGCTTCGATTGTTTAGATGCAGTAAAAGGTTGAGTTCGGAAGGAAAAGGAATTTTATGTTACTGTAATGATTGGTAGATTATTTCGGTAATCTACCAATATTTCATATACATGCCCGAAGAAGGTTGGCGTCAGGCAGGCGGCCACCTGTAAAAAAAATGTAGCCAAAACCTATTAGAGTATGGACTACGGTTTTACTATGCCGACCCCATATAAAAAGATGGGGAAAGGGCAGGAAGAAGAAGAAGATGTAGTGAGTGATAATATTATTAATGCTGACGTACGTACTTATAAAGGATGATGATAAGGATGATGAAATGAAAGAAGAGTGTGTACCAAGATCGTGAAGAATGGAACTTTTATAACCTCTACTCATCCTTCTGGGCCCAGGTTCAGGCCCAAGATAAAAGCATACCTGGGGTAGGAATGCTTTTATCTTTATTTATTGCATGTTTATGTTGCTTTTATTTCGTATATTATTTTTTGCAATGTTTGTTATACTTTTTCACTTTCTCACAATATTATATTTTTTTAATAAAAAAAATCTTGCCAACCAATTATGATTGTGAATTGTTAAATAATTATTTCATATGTGAGAATTTTACAAAACAGCTTATATTATATAATAAGACTATATCGATGAAGTTTAGGCTGTATCATATAATAAATTAATGTATGTTACGTCCCCAGAACACTCCACAAATAACACCGAGTCAGCAGCCAATAATAACATCACAGCCACAGCCCCACAAAGCGCAAATTGTCAGCGCGTCACAATCCCAACAGATTGTTCTATCGAAACAATCCCCGGCGCTTATAAGTACGTCAACAAGCAACCAGATGGGTGGCAACCAACAAATAATACAAGGCAATCAACAATTGTTACAAGGCAACCAACAATTGTTACAAGGCAACCAACAAATCATACAAGGCAACCAACAATTGCTGCAAGGCAACCAACAAATTATCGCGGTGTCGAATAATCAGCAGATTATTATGAACGCGCCTATGAAGCCGGGCGTGCATAGAGTAGTGCAGCCGCAGAGGAGTCAAGTGGTCGTATCGAATACAATTACTCAACCTGTGGTATCGCAGATTGAAAGCAAACCCACCGTCATTCAGGGTAGTCCGGTAAGTGATGTTATAAGTTATAACTTCTTTTAAACTGTCAGAATGTTATGGTGTAAAAGGCAATTATAATCTACATTTAATATTCTAGCGAATAAACACATTTATTTGGATAAGGATTAATACTGAACACGTAAAAATATCGTATTGTATTTAATTGATTTTTCTAAAGAAAAAAATGGTTATTGTGAAATAACCGTAGAAGATAGACATATGCCATCGCTCACTTTATTGTAGATCTTTTTATGGTGTACAATTCGGTAGCACATTATTTTGATCTACATATCTCGTAAAGTTTAGCAGTGTAATTAATAACGCTTTCAGTCACATTTGAGTTATTAAAAGCGCAAATAAATATAAAGTAGGGAGCAACGGTAATACGGTAAAAACGGCAAATATGCACACGGTTCGGCAACGTATAACAATAAACTTTTCGCGGTAAAATATGACTGTTTTAAACAAACAAACGTCATTTACCATATATAGCGGCCATTACAACAGTATAGTAAACCAGAACAGAAGAAAGAAGAACATAGGAGGAAAATAACAGAAATACAAAATGGCGTCTATAGTAGAGAAGTACTTGTGATTTGAAAAGAGTTAAAGAGTACATAGATCTGTACCTGTTTCAGAAACCACAGCAGCCGATCATGCGACAAGTGATCACTCGGCAGCCGATAATGGTGGGCAACACTAAGATAGGTGACAAGGAGGTTGTCAGTCAAACTATTGCCGAGGTAAGTATATCTATGATCACCTGTTTTCATAACAAACTGTAGCCCGCGGTTTCACACACGGTACAATTTTATTTAAGCCGCAATTGCCCAGCCTAAGCTGGGACCCCTTCAATATGATTGATCATATAGATCTAAGGTCAACTCATATTGGATTATAATATTTTTCCATACAAACTTCTACTTTACACCTTTAGGGGATACATTTAGAAAAAAATCCTTTTTTATTGCTGGTGTAATCTTAAATACAGGAAAAAAACTGATAACAAAATCTCTGTGCAAAATTTTAAGTCTCTAGGCTCAGTAGTTTGGGCTGTGCGTTGATATATCAGTAAGTCAGTCAGTTTTTTCTTTTATCTATATAGACACATTATTCTTTTCAAAATGTGGTTAGTTTCGTAACCCCTATTTAGATTTTTGAACAAAATTCATGAAGAATAACCACCGTTACGCTTATGGTGTAGTGAGACCTGCGATTAAGGTCGTGGCTTTGATAACGCCATTCAACTATTGTCGTGAACCGTTTCCCCAAGATTGAGCCTAGTTGGAATAGCTTAAAAATACACGTAATATATAAATTTAAAAAAAATCATCAATTTGTCGCTTCATTTTACTTTTATATTCCCCATGGAGAAACGAAATGCGGAGAAAGTAGTACCGATAAAAGACTTAGTAAATTTGATTTATTGTTACAGAAGCCTCCAACTCCGAAGCCGACTCTGACACCCCCGCCTTTAGTATCTACGTCTCTCTCAGCGGACGACACTCCATGGATATGTCACTGGCGGGGATGCGGGAAGTAAGCTATCTATAGTGCGAAATACAATTAGATATTATAAACGTAAACAAAGGCGTTGCCACTTGTAAATAAAAACCCTCGTTCGTAAGGTTTTTAAAAAGGTCCACAGACAACTGACCGCCCTTTCAAGTCAATCAGAAAATGTCAGTGATTTAGCACCGTCAGGATCGAATTTGGCCGGTATAGACATTCAAAAAAATATCCTAATATGCGAGAGGTTCGAGGTCAGTCTTAATTTCTTCCTCGTTTATTTAAGTTCAGTGATATGTCACGCAACCTACAGACAATAAGGCAGACTTTTATATCTCTAGATCTGGTTTTGGGGGGAAGGGAGAGAGGGATCGCAATGGAGTATTCCCGATTCCTTCAAACACCACTCCCATTGAAAGGAAACGCACTGTTCCTGACAAAATAAAATAAGAACTTTAAAAACATAACATCCTTATTTGAAAAATCTTTAAGTCGTTTTTCGAACCCGCCGGCTGCCCCGGTACACTCGTTTTGCTCTATCGGCTCGTGCGTGTGGTCTATGTTCCAACTAACACGCAAAGAGGCCGCTCCTTGCTAATGTAAGGTGAGCGTGTCGCTTTTGCACAGCTAACAGTAACAGTGAAGAAAGTTAAAAAAAAACGCAACTTTAAATTTCCACTGCCGAATTTTAAAACTTATCCTATGTATAAAGACAAGATTCAAGACAAAATGATACCATCATTGATATCCCGTATTTTGCAGGTCATTCCCCAATGCATCGGAAGTGTTTGCTCACGCGGCTAGAGCTCACTGCCCCACGGCGGCGGGCGGCGAGGCGCCCTGCATGTGGCTGGACTGCGACCGCGTGCCCAGGAAGACGTTCGCTCTGCTCAACCACCTCACGGACAAGCATTGCACGCCAGCTGTAAGTATAAGTGAAGAAATACTGATTCAACACTGAGGAAGCATGACGAGAATATACGGGGCTCCATCCTTTTTCTTCCTCTTCTTACACAATCCCACGAAAAGGTAAGTCTTAATAGTCGCGGTTGTTGATTACTAGTTGTAGTCACAACAACCATCGCTTGTCCGTTTTCCTTCGACTATAATTCTAAAATAATAAAAATAATGAACGATAACTTGAAATCGCTAAAACATAAACTGAATCTCAATGTAATTTGACAGTCAAAGGTCCGTTTGTAAGTTGTATGTAAATTCCTCATCTTCCTGCCCTTTTCCTACCTTAATGGGGTCGGCATAATAATTACTTCTCTTCCATATCAGCCGACATATCTGGATTCACGCCTTTACACATATTATCTTTTACACAATCCATCCATACTTTCCACGTTCATTCTATTTGCTATACATCCTTCATCTCTCCGCATAACGTGCCCATAACACGCTAACCTGGTTATCCTCAATTACTCTCACTGGCGTAACTTTCGGTCTTATAATAAATTTCGTTCACAGGCGTTGAAAGCGATATTCAATTCGCGTCGGCACGCGATAGCGGAGGCGGAAGCGGGCAAGCCCGTGTCGCTTGGGTACCCGCCCAACGCCGCGCTCGCCGCACTCAACAAGCACGCCGCAGATATGTTCAATCCAAGAGAATTGATGGTAAGTTGAAAACTAAAACTTGATTTTAGCCATTTTGGAATGTAAAGCGTGCGTCACACAAACTAAATAAAAAAATCTTACTATAATAATAGGAAAATTTTTATATTATTTGAGTTTAATTTCAAAACACGGCTGCCATTAAAGTTTGCTAACTTTAATGGCCGTGTGTTTAAGCCGTGTGTTATAAAAATAATAAATTCGCTGTGCCCTCGCTCCTACGCATCTGACATTTGTGTGACATAAGCTTTCGAAGTCTAAAAAAGTAAAACGTTTTATTGAAAATGATGAATCATATAAGTAAAGTAAAGCAATTTGAGGATTATAAATTTATTTTCCTCATTAATATCGAAAGCTTTGCAATGGGCGTGAACTATTAAACATTTATTACATGAATAATTTCAAGTAGTTACTGACGTCACTCTTAATAAGGTTAGCAAAACAATAAAATGTACTTGACTCGAATAATCGTAATAAAAGTTACATAATATTAATTTTGTCATTTGCATCATTTCGATCTTGGCCTTATTTAAACTCTTTAAATTAAATGATAAAAATAGTTTAAGCAACTCAGGAAATGTAAACATTTAGTTTATATTGAAAGTGTTTGTATTCGAATTGCACTACAAATAGTGCTACTCGTGCACAATGACATAAGGCCTAAATCCCTTGACGTCACAGCGGGGACGTCGTAAAATAATCTAGCGGAGACCGACAAACATAGTAGAGCTTTGTCGCTCATTGTAGAAGCAAGGGCGCCTACGTTATGATGAGACGCGAATGGGTCGTCGAGTCTCATGTTATTGTGCACGCGTAGTAACAGATAGAGCACATAGCGCCACTAACCGCAGCACTCGTGTGTGCCGTCACTAACTGGTGTGTTTGTGTGCGCGCAGCACAGGGCCGAGCTCAGTCGCACGCCGGAGCAATTGGTGAGATACACGATTACAATCGATGCGCACTCAATATTTACAATCATTTATTATATAATTTTATTAAGCAAACGAATACAATTAATTAAGACTACTAATAATTGCGACCGCAATTATGTGACCGTTCATTTACGTGAGCGTCGCGCCAAAATCAAAAAACAAAATGGCGCCCACCGCGGCTTGTTGCCAACGTAAAATAAACAAGATGGCGCCTGATATTGCTGGTTGACAACATTTTAAACGGAATGACAATAACGATACTAAACAGAAATAACAATAATTATTCTTTGAACAATAACTTTCACAAATAGGATTCTAGGGGCGATATGTCAAAAAGTTGTAATTGTCAAAATATTATATATATCCAAAGGCATAGCAACAATATAACATTACCATGGCAACCTATGTACATATTTTGTGTTCTGTCTAAATTTTTTTAACTCCAATTTTAACTTTTCCGTCCGATTTTTCAAACATTTAACAAACAGCTAAAAATAGTGAAATAGGTGTAGCCGTTCTGAAGTTATGCTCAAACATATAGTCAACAATTGATGTTTATTTATACAGTCGATTATTTAAATAATTATCAGATTTTATTAACCATATAGATAAAGATGATATGTATTCAATACGACTTTGAAAAGTAAATCATGATATAAAATAGTTGAGTGCGCAGAGTTTTAGTGCTTTTGTGTTCATCTATTTAGCCTTTTGTTGCTGTTTTTGTAAAACGCTTTATTTGTCACTGTCTTTTCATAGGTGTTTCTAGTTTTCGTACTGTAAAATCTACCTTACATTTTATTCAAATTATAAATTGAATACAATTTTGATAATTGTACCTAATACTTTGCTTGATTTAATTTTTTTCTACAGTAAATTATTCCGTTAAATCACGTGATTTGCAATAATAAAAACATTTGTTACTTTTTTGTATAAAAGTGAAACACATAAAAAAGAAACTAATATGAATTTGTTAAATAAAATGTATAAAAAGTATTTTTTATTGAATGAAATATGCATTTTTTTCTTGAAATTAATTGTGACTTTTTTTCTTGCCATTGCAGATATATACTTTTATTTACGGTTTCCTTGTGTGTTTTCTAGTATGCATGCCTATATATGTTTGTGTGTGTGTCTTTTGTTCTTTGTTGGTGTGACTTTGAATCGCGAATATGAAATGTAATAATGTAAAACATATGTATGTTTTCTCAGGATGAAAACGAAGGCCCCGTCACTAAGAGTATACGGTTGACAGCTGCGTTGATTCTAAGGAATATTGTGATATATTCCAATACAGGGCGGCGGTAAGATTTTTTTTTAAATTATATTATCATCTATTACAATTTAATATTTCTTTTATGGTGCTCATAGTAAAAGACCACAGCCCATGATGACCACAGAATGACAATACAAAAATATAGCTTGTATGTCATTAGGGGGCGAAAAGTGAAGACTATAAAACGTCCCAATGTGTTTAAATTTAAGCTTAAGTGAATAACACTAGTTGTCCTCTTTTATCTTATTATTTTAATTACTTTATCCTTTTTACACAATTCGAAATGTGTGTTGCTGTCACTTTATTCGGAAGATTTAGACAGGTGATTTTGTATGTGTATAACGTATTTATATAAAATATCATTGAACAACACATTAGTTGTTTTGAACATTGAATTTATGTTTTAAATGATTTCCCTCATTCGAGAAGCTAGTGTCGGATACTTTTATTATTGTGTGCTAGATGCTGGACGTGACTTTGTCCGCATCAAATTGGATTATTTAAATATTGTTTTCTAAAAATTGTTGTTTTATTCAACTTTAATGAAAATTATAAATGGCATTATTTTTTAGTAGTAGTGATTAACTAAAATATAAATTTTGAAATAAATTCATAGGGTTTGGCTCCTTTTCGGGGTCAAAGTGAAAGGAAAAAAGATGGTTTGGAAATTAAACAACTGAATTTTCAAAGCTTATTTTATTACTACTATTATATTACTAGGTTCACTAGCTAGGCTTATTTTTCCCGTTTTATATGTATAGATTTGTATATAATTGTTTTTTTTTTTCACAGGCAACTTCGTCCGTATGAAGCGCATCTAGCGTCGATAGCTCTAAGCACGGTGGAAGCTTCCCGAACGATCGCCCAAGTTCTATACGACATGAACAATATTTGAGAATCACTTGACGGCCTGAGGCCGAGACAATGATAGTGCAATTAGAACACGTCTAACGTGACAGTGACGTGCGTGACGTGTTTTTTTGTTGGCAACACTAAAATGGACAACTTATTGCCTGCTATAAAAATGTACAATATACATATTGTAAGGACGTATGTTGTTTACGGTTGATTTTTTTTATTGAAAGTTTGTAGTAAAATTATTGTTTTAGTAACATTTCATTTACAAAACTCGATAAATAATATTTAGGTTAGAGTTGGTTTTGATTCTTGTATTTTTACTGGTCTCAATTATGTTTGTAATTTTTCTTGATTATAATGTTGTGAGAACGAATGCATCATTTAAACTTTAAATTATTTTTAAGTTATCAGTCACTGTAGCCATGATATGGGTATTAATGACAAATTATGTAAAATACTGTATTGTGTAGTTACACGATATTGTATCTTTTTTTGAATTTCATCTTTAAAACATTGTAATAAGATAAGTTTTTGAATGATTAGGAATTATTTATATATTGTATCTGTTAAGTAATTCCGATTAGTTGTTGTAAAAATGAAACTTGAATAAGATGATCATATATTATAAGTAGAATTAAAAGATATTCTGTTTCTTACCCATCCATCCGTAATTCATTACAGGTAGAGCTTCGATTATCAGAACGTCGATCAACCGAACTGCTATAGCTTGGCATATTCGTACATGACATTGCCACGTTCCACGCGGATAGTCCCCTCACTAGCGGTGTACTGCTACACGTGATTCGCTGAGTGACGCTCTCAGGTGCCCCCGCGCAACGCGCACGTTCACCACCCGCGCAGCCTTATGTCCTTCGCCCACAACTATTAGAGCGTCTCGTACGAATTCGTTATGCTATACTTCGTATATACTTAGTATGTACTGAGTTATGCCGGTAGGATCTCAGTTCAGAAAATGTAGGCGAAATAGGTGCTGCTTCTAAAGCGTTCAAATGCACTGCCTAGCGATGACTTGAAGCACAAGATGAAAGCAGCCAGTAGTATCACACCGACAGACTAAATTTAAAGACTTCTTCAAACATTAATTTTATAGGTGTTCTGTTTGTATAATATCGATATACATACAGTACGTCTACGATGATTGATGTTTATGATTATTGAACATGTTTTATGCGCTGATCTAGTGCTTCATATATTCCTGTTCACTGTTAGATTATCCGAATAAACCAATTTTCTGTAATAGGGAGTAGAATTCGTTCGGATAATCGACGTTCTACTGTATATTTTTTATTATTCAGCTCCGCATACACCATAGGGATGCAACAACGCTCACAAATAACGATATTTTAAAACATCTATGTATCGTTTACATCCCTAATATTCTCTCGCACTGCTTCGTTGCTACGTGCCGCGTCAACGCCAGTCACGCTAGTAGCTAAACCTTCTCGCAGAATTCCGTCATCATCTTGCTGAGTCCCCTTGAAAGCTTCTCTCTTGAATCTGTCGGATTAATTAAATGGAGTTTGTGAGGAGTGTTCAAAATGGAAATCTGTATGATAAGCGTTAATTAAAACATTAAGAAAGTTAACATATTTATGTAGTAAGACTAAACCGTAAGTGTGAAACATCGTGTTTTGGTACTTTGCTGACAAAAACTCAAGTCGTGAGTGTTTGTTAGGAAATAAATCGAAATATGCCGTCTCCATTTAAAGTTATCAATTCATGATGATTTTATATATAATACATATACTATTTTAATATATATTTGTATACATATACATATATAGCGTTCATTCTAAATTAACTATAGTTACAATGAGTATTAGTTTAGATTACGCAATGTAATTTTATTTTATATAATATGAAGACAGCTACAGGAAATCATACAAAATATGTGAAGTGCAAATAAAACATTAAGATTAGAAACTCAGTTTTTTTTCCAAAATTGAAAGCAAAGCTAAATTGACAGCAGGCTCGGCGCTGCGCTATCGCCGCGGAGACTAACTGCCGAAAATTATAGTTGGGCAACTTCTGCACCGTATATCAGTTGGCCTTGTATGAGGCCGTGACGTACGATGGAAGATATTTGAAAGGAGGTTTGGTATTATCGGTATGTCCCTCCATCCCCTCGAGGAGAATATAAGGAGATGTATGAAGCTAGAGAGCAAGGGAAGAGTATTTGGGTGAAAGCGCACGCGGGGCTGGAAGGGAACGAAAGAGCAGATCAGTTGGCAAAAATAGCCGTAATCGGGATAAAGACCAAACCAAATTATGAAAGGTGCCCCATTTCCTTTGTCAAACAGCAGATTTGTGTGGACACGATTGACAAATGGAACAGGCGGTATGTGGAAGGAGACAGCCTCGACAACCAAGCTCTTCATCACTGACGTGACGAGCGCTCACGCCACACTTAGGAAGATGGATCTGTTGTCGCAAGTTTTAACGCGGGACGGCGGGTACTCTGAGTATCTGCACAGGTTTAAGGGCAAGGAGAACCCCTCGTGCATCGGTGAACCAGCATGAGAAGAATACGTGCTGCACATATTGACAATGTCCGGTGTTGAAGCGAGCAGAGTTGAAACTGAAATTAAATTGAAACGTAAAATTGTTAAAAACTGTGTAGGCTAATTAGAAATAAGGAAAATAGAGAGGAATTTGATAAATTTTGTTCGTCCTTAGTCCGACGAGTGATAGACAGAAATAAGTGATAATAAATTATGGTATTAGAAATAAGAAGAAAGTATTAGTATAAGACTTGTATATGTCACAGTGGGAGCACTCAGCCGCACAAGTGTGACATTGATTATTTTATTAATACTTCAATTAACAAATTACATTATCATAGGCATACCCATAGAGAATATCATCCTTAACGATTTTGTTTCTTTGCTAGCAGCGCCATCTCGTAATTTAAATCGTAAACAGTACTGACGATGTATTTTGTTGCTTATACATTTATCTGTTTTGCTCTAAATAAAAGTAAATTTAATAAAGTTAATATGCTTATAGCTTTGAGATTTTTACAAGCGTAATAAGTCCAATCAATAATAAGTAATTCAATAAACCGGCGTCACGGACGTCCTAGGAAGATGGCGCCGGCTGAAGTGTGTGTTACCGTTCAAATTCATGTCTTAATTTATTGCGCTTAACTTAATATCACAATAATTCGTTTCAAATAAGAAAAATTGTAATCTAGTTATTCGATATACAAATAACACATGAAAACCTTTTTCTATTTAATCTCTTTGAAAAAGATGACAGCCAAGTGAGACTAGTTGTTGACTCGGCAAGTTGCGATGTGAATTAATTAACAATGACTTAAATAATTCAAATTAGCTGGTAATATTATTGTTTTATTTCAATTAGAATTACTATCGGCGTAACGCCATTTACTTATGAATCATTTAAATTAAGTTTCTTAAAAATAAGTCGATATTTTGATATTGTTTGGATATTCTTTAACGTTCTTAATTTAGAATAAAAGTTTAATAAGAGTTGTAAAATCACCTGATTGTTAAAAAGTTAATTAATTAATAGTTTAAAGGTGATTTCTCAGATAATTGAACAAACCACCACTTGTTTTGGTAAGCCTTGTCGAGGGTATAAATTAAAACACATGTTTTTGTAATTCTAGTTGAGAATACAAAACGAACTCTTACCGGCGACACAAGGTCGGTCTTGCTCGAACCGCCTTTTTCTTTTATTGGAAGACCAGTCACCAAAATGACATTAGTGATGTCAGAAACGCTGACAGCACAGTTTTAAAATTACCTCAAGATCCTTCAATACCAAAGACATCAGAAGTGGTGATCTGAACAAACAGACGGAACACTACGATTACGAATTGTGAAGAATAGCACCATTCTACACGGATTGCGGTTTGGTTTTTTGGTTCAAAAAGAAAAAGATCAAGCAGATGCAAGTTCAGCGAAAGAGCGTTTAAATTTTTTGCTATACCCCCAGGAAACTAAAACGGGGTGAGTTTTTCAGATTCCATTACTATTTTGTGTTGATTTAAGAGATTTGTTCTAAACGTAAAATTTTTGCACCATTCACGATTAGACCACGTTAATACTAAGACCGCGGTGTAATTAAGAATTTCTAAACTTTACCATGTAAACTACCGTCATTATAGTAGACGTCATTATAGTCTTCGACGGTAACACGTTCAACCTGAGTAGACACAACACTTACACCGATAGCTGGCCAATCCAGCAACTAGGCCCCTAGATTACATTAGGGACCTAGAATTTTTGTTTTTTAGCTCAAGATCACTCGGATCGCGAGCCCTGTATTCGATGAAGCTGTAAGAACCGTCAATAAGGTTACCAGCAACTACTTCTCCGAAAATACATACATACATACCGTCATTAACAAAAACTTTTCATTTTTGATAATAATAATTAAGACAGCACGGTACGGTACACAATATTACCATTATAGATGCTGATGTGATCTTGGAACATTTTCTGTTCTTCATTTATTACTGTTTAAATTTTGAATTATTCGAACAATACAGATGAGTTACAGAATAGTACTTTTTTAGATCGTCATATGTAGCTTACTACTTCACAAATCAAGCGCTTTTCATATTGTGTAAAATTTTGTCTTAAATTTGCCGACTATGCACATTCAGCATCTTACGTCTTACGTTTAGTCTTACTGAAACTGTCCTTCATGGAAAGATTCGTGAAAAGTGCAACCAACTGTGATTTGGAAGCTAATGTGTTTCTACTTTTACTTTGAGAAATTTTGATAAAAGGAAATTGAAAATGTTTTTCGGTTGGCCCAATGCAAGACTCAATTAAGGTTTTGTGTACATTTGAAGAAGTTTAGTAACGTGTCCTACTTGAAAATTTCCAATCTGAGAAAGGATGATAAAGACAAGTCAAAGATGATCTAGCTTAGGTCAAGGGTGACCGAGCAATGTGATACTGCGTGATGAATTTTTGTTTCAGACTAACGTTTCGATGACGAAGAGTGTTGACAGCTACAAACTTCAACTCACCACGAGACGCAAGCGTTAAGGCAAACGATGCGATTCAACGAGGCTGGTGGAAAACTCGTACCGTACCGTAAAGAATAAATCTACACCATGTACTTATATATATTGCCTCTTGCGGAAGTCTATGGATAGCGCTCACTTATCAGGTGATCCGCTTGCTCGTTTGCCACCTTCTTCCTTAAAAAAAGTGTGTATTAAAAAAGGTGACCTCCATTTTCATTTGACATTTATTTTCCTGACCAATGACAATTATTAATATTAAGTAATTTTAGTACTATTTCTAAACTTTACTAATTAAATGAATAACATCTTAATATAAAATTTTCATTTCAACTAATTCTTCTTTAATTCCAACTCTTACGCGTACATTATTTAATCTATATCTTCCATAATAAATCGTTATGACAAGTGCGTTAAACGTGTTTCACTCTCACTTACCTAAATAAGAGTAGATTGTACATGTTAAGGGGAACGAGAGGGTGGCATAGCGCCACCAAAAAAGAAAAAAAGACAAATGGACTGCATGTTCTCATATAAACACAGTATAGCGCGCGCGACGTATACACCACCGCGGACACATATTTGGGCCACACAAGTATCGAGATTATAAAAACATAGCCGTCGTAATTTTGTATGGTGAAGATGATCTATGTCTTGATTGGATTTTACTTGTCATTTTTGTTCTTCTAGAGTGCCTTTTCAATGCGAAAGGTTGGCCGTTAATTTCGGAAATATATCCCGTTTCAATGCTAGACGAAACAATTCTTCCACTGACTTAACTCCCGTCCATTCTCTTTTGTTTCGCAGCCAACCACAGCGCGTTTCTTACCTTCGAACTTTCCTTTACATTTCACTTTATTTTAGATGTCATTATCCGTACATGCAATATACCTTAAATAATAGGGATACGACGTCCCGTGCAGCGCTAACTCTCATAATGAATCACGTTAAAGCTTTACATGGTGGCATAACGTAACCTTAATTAATAAATGGACCGACAAATACAATTTAACGGTAGCATAGCTTGCCAGGTAAAATGTATAGTGGGTTTGTGATACACCAGGAAAATAATCAAATTATTTGCTTCTTTTGAGCGTTGAACACGGTTTTCTTATTTATTTTGTTCTTTCGTCCACTGCTGGACGTAGGGCTCCCCCATTGGTCGCCACTAAGATCGTTCCCCTGCCGCCCTCATCAACTGTACTCTTTGACAAGATCGTCGGTCCATCTCGTGGGATACCTATCTACGGTGACTT
Source organism: Papilio glaucus (assembly GCA_000931545.1). Taxonomy (NCBI): domain Eukaryota; kingdom Metazoa; phylum Arthropoda; class Insecta; order Lepidoptera; family Papilionidae; genus Papilio; species Papilio glaucus. The sequence goes on from JWHW01026396.1 coordinate 355,289, forward strand.
GTGCGTGGCCGCCGTATTTTATATTTATGAGAAAATAAATGTGCAAATGTAGCAGCAGTAATAAGTTATTCGGGTCGCTCATAAACATCCGCATGTTTCGTGGCTAACATGTCACTTTTATTGAAGACGCATCTTAATGATAGAAGAGCTCGGACGCTTAATCTAAACATATTTACAAACATCTAAGATCGACTTGAGCACCATTGGGTGCTATGTTATCCATCTACTGAACTCTATTTTGGATTTTAAGAGGTTCGGGTCAGAGTCAAGGGAAAAGCTACGCGTTTTATACTTAGTTATCTAAATCTATATATAATTATTCGGATCTATATGTTATTATTATAAGGATTCGAGGATGGATTAGATTTAAAAAAAAGTAATATATAATTACTGTGTTTATTTATTATGTGGAAAATAATAAAGGAGTGCGTGCGAAGCCGCGGGCAACTGCTAGTATAATAAATAAAACAAATACAAGTTTAAAATAATAGATGCAAATTGATAATATAAACAGATTTCACAAAGGCCGATACCAGACATGAACAAGATGAAACCGCAGCTAGAGCCGAGCGCGCTTTGACGATTGTACGGCGCGGCGTGGCGGCGGCTCGCCACAAATACAACGCCATATACTTTATTTAATATAACCATAATAATGCGGACGATGACGTAGCGAAATGTTCTCTATTACCCTGGGTTAACACTGCCGAAAACATTCACGCAGAACATATTGTAGTTTCAGTTCTTTCAAAGAGAAAGATAGAGAGAAAGGTTGCTTTGATACACAATTTTACGCCAGTGGAAACCCACGGTTACATTACAATGTAAATTAATTATAATAACTCTTAAAACTTGCGGCTAAAAGAAACGTTGGCGTGCGTTTCGTTTCTTACCTTCCTCGCCTCGCTCGGAATAAATCGCCCAAAACTATAGAGTCATAAACACAGAAGATAATTTTCATAAAATCTGAATTTGTTCTAGTATTTTTTAAATTTGAAACTATATTGCTTCAATACACCTAATAAAGAACTCTCTTATCATCATTATTAATATGGCAATTATAAATTTTGATTTAATCTTAGTTTCTGATGACCCAGTAAAAGTTTGAAACGAATTTAAACCCAATTTTGGTGGTAATTACAAAAATATGAGTTATGTGACTTGGGCATCAGAAAGCAAAGAAAGATAGAGCGAGACAAAGATAAATTTAACTTACAGGTAACATATTTTACTTTAACACATTACACCGAACAAGGTGATATTAACGACAGCGAGTTTTAACTGGGACGTTCCATCCGGCGGACGGTCCCGGTAAAAGCTTTTAGGATCAAAAATTCACGTGAAAATTGAAGCCATGACGTTGGAATAAAATATGGAAGGAACGTCGGCGTGTCTGTTACCACGCTGACAGCAAATAACGCGTGAAAACGTGACAAACAAGCGGTTGGTTGTAAATAAACTGTTGGATATACTTATATGTTGTTATGTATATAATAATATTTTAAAAATTAAGCAATTTATCTCTGATATGTCGATTTAATAACAAACTGTTATCATAATAACATTTGCATATATGTACATTAATTTTATACATAAAAACTTGCCGATCCTCGCAAACATTTCGCATAACAGCAAAATGAAAGTGTAACTTTTGGAATAGTAATTTAATAGCACGAAGAAAAGACAAAGAATAATGTCTGCAATCTTTTCTTGATGCCTTTTGCGTTAAGACATTTAAGTTGAAGTAATTAGTGTCAAGAGTCAAACGAGACGATTTATTTCTTCTCGTCTTATTAACTCTGGTCTAACTGGGTTTTAGTATTCTTGTTTTTAAAATTCTAACTACATAAATAACTATAACTAATAACTAAGATTCTTACATATAAGAATCTTAGTTCCTACCATCGACTTTGTGTTTAGGGAGGTGATAGACAAGCAAAACGTATGGAGGAGGAATGGGAAGGGGATGTGGATTAGACCTCCGGTGTCTCACTTGTCAGAAGAAACGCAGAATTACACAATAACTCAAATTTGAATCCATTCTGCGACATCCTACTTCTTCAGCTATGCTGCGACTGTCACGACTGGTTGGCTTTACAGTTGTTCTGGTTGTGAAGCCAACCAGCCATGACAGTGAGGTTTAAGACACATCCAGGTCCCAAATAAACTTCAAGTTAACCCGAAATAGGATAACAAATATTAGATTTTTTTTAAATTGCTGATACCCGATTCGAAGTTCTTAGGCAATATTTAATATAAAACTTTGGAGGTGCTTTTAATCTTCCGAATTGCCCATAAATAATTTTATTAGCAGAGTTTCGTCTTTGCGATTAAATTTTAAAAATATTACGGATAAAGTTATAATGAGATTTTTGCACGTTCTTACCATCATTGTCAAAATTTTAAGAATGCACACCGCAATGTGGTGTGGTTCTTTATGTTACTATGCGTGTATTACATTAGAAGGAGATTTTGGTTTATTACCTCTTCATGATTTAGAAGAAAAATGTTGTTTTTAAAGCAATTTTAAATCATCTGAATCAAGAAATCTAATTTCAAACAAGTTAATAATCCTGGTCTTGGTCTTCCTATCAACCTTTGATATAGTAACTTTGTAACAATTTTCCACACTCCTGAGCCAACCATTTTAAAGATGACTTATTAGATAGTCTTCTGTAGTGTACTTATTACTCACATTTTTATTGTTAGTTAAAAACGACCATTTTCTACTTAAACGTAGAATAATATTGGTAAGCTTATAATCAAGGGTGTAAAACATGTTTAAGTGCGAGTTGTGCGTCTTGCTGTCTCTGCGCGTGACGTTGATGGATTATCACGGCCGGCGCGCGCTGATGCTCTTGTATTATGGGATGGTGGTAGCCAGCCTCTAAACTTTGTTTGCCTTTTATTACATCTACTAGAAATCAATTATACTTTTTATTTTCAACACATATACAAAACAAAATACATTTAAATTAAACATAATGGCATATTTAAGAAAAAGTAAAATTTCATTATTGATTTAGAACATTTTTGACAGTGGTAGAGTCCGCAACAACAATATCTGTAGCAATAATGTAATGTAATTAAATTATCCCCTCCCTACTCTTTTCTAATAAGGCAAAAATAGTAAGGGGGAGGGGATTTGGTGGAAGAGAGGATTGATAGGAAAAGGAAATATCCTTTTTCCTGTATCCTCCTCTGTCCATTAAACGTAGGAAACGCTCCTGCAACTCATTTTTAGAATTTTGATGAAAATTGTACTGTTAGCCTAGAGGAGGCTTTTACAGATTCACCGGGTTTGAAGAGGCAGAGCGTAGAGGGCGCTTAGCCTACTCCTCTTTGCAGTAACTAAGCTCAAGGGCTCCCTCGGGAGCCTCGGCTCGGGCCGTTACTTTAGGGTTATAACCGGATTGGAGGAACTTAGTAGCGGTCATTTTAAACTACCCTAATCACTTGCTTGCCACCTTCTATAAAAAAAATATATGTGTGGATCCAAATAATGTATAATGCACCTTTAGCCATTACTAAAGGTGCATTATACAGTGGGTAGTAATATTAAAAAGTTATATTTTAGTCTGTCTTGTAATTGAAACGTTGACCTTCGGTTAGAAAGTTTAACTGCGGAGTAACACCTTGTTGGATCATATTTCTTCTCTTAAAATTTTGTAACAGAATTCGTCTTCGTTAGGATTTAATTAAGTTTAAGAAACGTTTAAAGCCAATCTCGATATCGACTTCTCGGATAGGCTAAATATTTATAAACAAGTCTTTCAGACGGCTTATAGAAACAACTTTAGAACGTTTTCTTGTTACATAAGAAGGCTTAACTGAAGTAATGAAAGGGAATATTTAATTGATTCGTTGAAACGATCTGATATTATGAAATGAGATTATATTCCTAAAAGTGTAATTATTGATAAGTTAGTAATAGTAAATAATTAAATATACGCTTGCGTCCGTAACTTAGAGGAGTAGGCTGAGATTTGATTATTAATAACAACTTAGTAATATAATTGATAGTGGTAGAGCCCGCAACCACAACACAAGCCGGCCCATTCGTGCACGAATGGGCCGGCTCGATCGGTGAAATACCACGACCTCACATAAGACAGGCGTGAAGTATAGTATTATGCATAGCGACTGATGAGTGACGTGCCTTATTATAGTCCTTTTTCACTTCCCATCCTTTTCTAAAAAGGAAAAGATGGGAAGGGGAAGAGGACTTGACGGTGGATGAATTGAATACGAAAGGAAGTTACTTTCCTGTTTTATTATTTTCTGTTTATAATGCGATTTTCCTGGAAATAGAGCCAGTTGCCAGCGATGACATACGGTACTGAGACGTGGCCCCTCACTGCGAATGCCATTAGATGGCTCAAGGGCACTCAAAGGGCCATGCTCGGATCTGCGAGATCGCCTACGCTTACCAAAGTAACCGACTATACCTGCAGAATTGTAAATTAAGTGGCGCAGTATGGATGGCCGATGTGGCCCAAATGTCCCAGAATGGCGGCCACGCGCAGATGGACGAGGTGTTGTTAGGCCTCCCACAAGATGGACCGCTGACGTGGTCAAAGTTACGCGAGTCACACCGATCTTTTTGGGGAACAATGGGGAAGGCCTACGTCCATCAGTGGACGAATATTGGTTGAAACGACGACGATGTTCCCAGCGAATTAAAATGATTTTTTCTTATGTTTTAGAAGCTTTATTTGGCGCTACAGTACAAGCCTCCGTTCAATCTAATCGTATTTAGTGAGGTAAATTGAGATAAACATCGATAACGTTATGCGAGGGGAGCTTCGATTCAATTACTGACGAGCGCGCTGTTTATACCTCAAAGGAGGCTGATTGACGGGCAAATTGAGGAGTATTGTGATCGCGTAACTGATACTGGTAATAAGCAATAGGTTGAAGAAAATTGTGCCGTATGCCGTCACGGTGTGGACCGTGGTGTCTGATGTCCAAAAGTCGAAAGTTGCTGGAGAAGTACCCTTTTATTTCCAATTATTACACAAACGAAGAGGAAGAAGGGGATAGGGGGTTCACGCCTGACGAGAAGAAGGGAGTCGGAAGGGTAAGGGGAGCATAAGCCACCATAAACTTATAGCGGCTTACCATATTAGGTGATTATTATTACAAATTTTTTATATTAATGACTATTAGATAGTTATTTATTTCATATCAATAATATTACTAGTATTATTTAATGTACTGCCTACCATGTTAGGTTTGGCTCCTAACGCCATCTGTATCTCAGTAAAACTCTTTCCTTTCGTCTCGGGTACGCAGTAGTAAATGAATAAGGCACTTAGTGCGCATGCGATTCCGAAGGACCAATAAGTCATCGATGGACCAATTGCAGATGTGAGCGTAGCAAAATATTTTGTGGTGAGGAAGATACCAAACGATGTGACCATGATGCAGACTGTAACGCCGACTGCTCGTGCGGGCCCATCGAATAGTTCTGCGATCACCACCCAGAACAAAGAGCCAATTCCTGAAAAAGGAAATATAACCTGTACATAATACATAAAATATGAAGTAGTAAGTCCATTCATTTGTAAATTTGTAACGTTTCATATCCATAAATAATTATATAAAAAACGTCTTCCAACCACTTGGGTTTACACTGCCGAAAACATTTACATAAAACATAATCTTAGTTTTTCAGAGAGAAATATAGAGATAAATCTTGTTTTGCGACAGGATTTTACGACAGTGGAAACCCACGGTAAGCTAACACGTGGATTTTTAAAGTTCTATTATCGAAAATCTTTTCTAATTTTTGCTACTCTTTTGCTTTTTGAATCCAGGAAGATTCCTGCCCTTTATTCAGCGGATTTCTTGCCGTAGCCGTACTCCTTACCAAGTACTTGTTAGCGCACTGAACAATAAAAATTTAGGAATACCTGCACTGTAGCAATAGATAATGAGTATCAGAGATAGTAGAGGTAGATAATTCATAAAGCCAAATATTTCCTGTGTGTTCTCTCTTATTTTGAAGAACGTGCCCATTCCAATCTAAAAAAAACACGTATACGCGGGATAAGTAGTTAATAGTAAGGGTCTTGCTTAAGTTAGTAAGGGTCTGAAAAGTTAAGTTAACATAATTCGATAATCTAATACTTACACAATCAGGTGTTTCAGATTAATAAAACAAAGTTGATGGCTGTGTTAATGGATTGAATGATAGGTGATAAACTTGATAAAACGAAATAATTTTAAGACTCCACAGTTAGTCTGACAGATTATCAAATTGATATTGGTAGAGCAGATCATATTTTTCAGGGTAGTATCAAAACGGATTACTAATTTGTCTGCAGTATTAGGGAACAAAACAATCTAGATATGTAACAGTAAAAATTACTAATGTTTTTATGTATTTTAACATTTCCCTGCTCTTATCCTATCTAACTGGTCGCCACAGTATGTATTCTTCTTCCATATAATAACAGCTAATATCTGAAATCACTCCCCATATCTTCATGGATTCACACAATTCATCCATACTTTCTTCGGTCTTTTTCTACCCTTGTCCACTTGTCTACCACCCATTTTCATTCTCATTACTCCACATAACATACCCCGTTAATTTAACTTAGTCGGTCTACCTTAGAATTAATAATTAATTAGTTGAACCACTTACCAAGCCTATTAACAACCCAACAAATGATGTTATTAACATACGCTTCCTCTTAAACCTGTCAGTGACAACCGCCGAACTGCAACTTGCTAAAAGCTGTATCAAGCTTATTATTACTGACGCAACTTCCGGCATTAAATTTGTTTTCGTCGATTCCAAAATTGTTTGCAAATAAAACGAGATAGCGTTGAAACCTGTTACTTGGGTTGACGCACTGAAAATCATCGATATGCCGAGCGCTTTGAGAAAAACTCGATCCTTCATAAGTTTTGTTTTATCGATTTTCTCGCCCTTCAACGATTTATCATACATGGCAATCTCTTCTTTAGCCAGTTCTTCAGAACCGCGAAGAAACTTTAATACGTCTATAGCTTTATCTTTTTTCCCTGAAAATATTAATTTACAAATTATTATTTTATTATAAAACGTTGCATTACATTTTATGACACGACCTCCTTAATAAGTAAAATTATTTCGCGGCCCCCTACTCGCCGCTGCTTTAACGTATATTTTTTATAAAACATATCAAATCCGTGCAACATAAATATTATTTATAATTTATGTTTAACGGACTATGTGTTTGGTTTCACTGGATGCTTTGAGCAAAGATTTATGTCTTCCAACTCCTTCAAGTATTTTCAATCAATAATAAGTTGCAGATGAACAGTATAGACAAAACTTTACCTTTAGAATATAAAAAGTACGGACTGTCCGGCAAAAACAGTATCGGGATACTCATAAGCAGGTTCATTGCAGCAAATACTATACTATAAGTGTTATACGATACAAATGGACCAACTGACATCGTCACAACGATGCCCGCAGATGAGAAGATCTGCAAAAATGTTCCCAGAGACCCTCGGATGTCTTTCTGTGAAAGATAACACATTTTTATTAAATAACAACATCGACTGTGTGAGTTTTGCTGAAATAATGTATAGGTTTCTGATGGTGAAAGAACTATAGCTGATTTTATGCATTACTAACAAATAACTCTTTCCTTTCTATACTTAATAGCAAACATTGATTTAATTAAAATACGATAGAGCGGCGTTTATCCAAACGTCGATCAATGAAACGACAGATTGTAAATGACTTGTTTAGTTTACAATTTGCTGAGCATTTATAATATGCCTAGTCGGATTACAAACTGACGAAGTACACAATCGGTCGGTAACATAAATATGCTTGCTTTTTTGCTCCCATCTTAAAAATATTTTGCAATAGAAGGGATAGAGCTGTGCCAAGATTCTATGTTAAGTCTTAGAAGTGAGCGGCAGTGTTGGTACGCGTACGGCTTACTAAAAAACGGCGATAAAAGGAGCAGCCATAAACGACGAGCATGTATGCGTAGATATATGAATGTAAAAGAAGCGAGAGAAGTGTGCCAGGATCGCGCCAAATGGAAATCCATGATCTCTGTCTACCCCTTTGGGTTACAGGCGTGAGCGCATATTTAATTATTTATTCTTAGAAGTCAGGATGGAGTCAGAGTTAAGGGCTTTAGTTTATTTTTTTAATATTTAAACTTTTAAAATATCGTCCTTCGTAGAGGATTTTGTCAAAGATCTTCTTAGGAGAACTTAAGGACTTAGTTAAACATTACATTCTTATAAGAAGTACAATGTAATTAAATCAAACAAACAATTTGTCAGAGGTTGTGTATTTTGTGCTGCCGAGATAGTAAACGTTAACAGATAACCAACTAAACAATCTATGTTAGCTGGATTAAGAAGGTAATCGTATTTATTGTCTTAGGAATGATATGATTCTAATACTCTTAGCCGCACGAGGTACATGTTTTTTTTATCAGATAAGAGTATTTACAGTATAATCTTAATTACTAACCCGTTATTCTAGGTGAACGACAAACACGGTAATGAGTCGCAAATGACGCTAAAATATCAAGTATATAGTTTGTTCTAACTCAAGATGTAAAGTTTGTAAACAAAGGATACACCTTACCAAGATCACTACACTTTATTTCATAAATTCCACAAAATCACATTTCCTAAGAAAGTATAAATTTTTAATGCCCGCCATGTATGGTAAGTGACGTTAGTTTGATAACTATACATTGCGTTGGAAAAAATTATAGTCGATAAATAAACTTAGGGTGAGTAGGACTGGGATGAGTTCGCGGTCACGTCCCTGACGGACTCGAAACTAGTCTGTACATACATACATCGGAATACGCGAGGCTTAAGCCTTTATTTAAGTAGTAGAAATAAATTATAGTCGTATGTATGTGTATCGCATAGTATCGCGTCGTTCCGTCGCTCACTTAGGATAACGGGTAAATTAGTTTTTGATCTATTTAACACATTTTATTTACTTTATAATAAAAAATAAATGTAATATAAAATGATTTTTTTATATTTACGTGATATTGTAAATATAGTTTTATTCCGATCATTGTATAAATTTAAGGAGATTGTTTAAATCAATTTTGAATAATATGTGTAATGCGCTTATAATGTATAAAAACCTATGTATTTATATAAACTAATTAAGACTTACATCACCAATCTCGGAAGCGTAAACTGGAACAACAGTGAGCAAGTAAAAATCCGCACTGCTAATAATCGCGCGCCCCATTATCAACATCCAGGCCTCTTTCGCGAAGACGAATAGGATGCTTATTAAGACCTTCGGGATGCAAGTCAGGATCAAGCAGTATTTTCTGCCGATACAGTCTTGTAACATGCCTAGAAGACTAAGCGCTAGAACAGTATAATATTATACATTTATTAGCGGTCCCAGTTGACGTTGTTTTGCATGTACGCTGACTTAGCTGCATTAGCAGGGTCAGTTATAACGAAAACTTAAAAAATATCACCTAGAACCCGAACTCAGCGCCACCTATCGGGTCGAATTGTGATAATACACACACAATTCCATCAAAATCGGACCAGTCGTTTCCGAGGAGTTGTGCCATACATACGGCACAGAAAAAATATAATAGAGGGTTTTAAATTCTAATTCGATAAAGAGATATTATACTTATTTGTCTTTTTGCAAACAAATTCAGGCTTTTGCAAATAATATTCATACTTATGAAAATTAAATTCAGCACTTCTATAAAATCAAGCTTAGGTAATACTTGAATTAATATTTTTGAATTAAAATTGGCTCTGTTGGCACGACTTAAAACGGACTCATTCTTATGTCATTCTAAAGATTTTTTTTTGGCAATAGAAAAATACGTATTTTTATACAATTGCTTATTTTTAGTTTTCAGATATCAATACCAAGCCGCACCCCGAAATGAAGGCTTTAGACAGTCAATAAACTTGGCTGTAGTGTGTCGTTAATCTTACAAATAAGCAGAAAAATGTTGTTTTCATCATGGCTTCTTACATTAGTCCCCGTTACGATATCTCAGAGATACCTGAAATACTATTTGATAACAATGAATTCGAACACCAAACATTTTATTTAATTTACTTATTTATTACAGTCACAGTTTCTTGTAACTTCAATGATTGCAAATTAAGTAATCATGATATCGAATTTAATTTAACGCTGGTTACAACACATGATTAAATCAAATGGAACAGATATAATTATCCTATAAAAAATGTAATTGATATTTATTTTATTTTGATACGCGAGTAAACGCAATGAGCGCAGTATGTGTGGATTTTTAAGTTATTAAGTATCAATAGTTAAAAATTTATCTGTATAATGTTCCGATTAATCCGGTTTTAACCAGTTGCACATTACGATTAGTGACGTGCCTTCGTTTGTTCTGAGTAATATTTGCGATAAAAATATTTTCAGTGACTTCAAACAACAGGGTCAGCCTTTAATCAAACTCAAGTAGAACGAGATTGTTTTACAGTGCCCTTTGGCCGACACTTTAAAACTATCAATACTAATTAACTTTTCTTTTTTTTATAAAAATTAACGCTGATTGATTTTATGAATGTCAAAGCAATTATATTTTTCACTCGATATTAGTTGTTCGCAATTTTACGCCGCTTGCTTCTTGGCGCCTAGAGCGGAGTCTGCTCCGAGAGCCGCCGCTAACATTAAGGTGTCACTAAACCAGTCTAGACGAGTTTCAGGACTAAAGTCGGTGGAATATACAAGAGGTAACGGTTTACCAAAAGTTATACAAAGAGGTCCGATGGATACGATCCAGGAACCTTCTTCTTCGGTGATGGGACGATGAAGTGGAGTCTCCGTGGCATTTCGCAACTTCACAAGCACCGGGGAGGGCCAGCCTAAGCTCATACCAGTTGTTAGTACAGTCAGGTTCACTACAAAAACATAAAAAAGGCAAATTTATAATTATTAACTTATTACCCTGCCTTTGAGTTGCTTCTGCGTAATTTCAATACCTTCTACTAAACAATAACCAATTCTTCAATAAGTATATACCTTGTTTCATTGCAAGATATGATTGTTGTAAACAAACGTCATTTACCAAACATGGTGGCCATTACGTTATTTATATAGTCGGAAATGTCGTAATTTTGTGGAGATTGTGAGATTAAGTGAAGTGAAATTGTATAATATGGATAGCTAATGCTATAAGATGAAATGAGAAAACGTTGTTGGTCGAAAATATTTTGAAATTTACGAATTTTAATGTTGTTTACATTTTTGTATAAAAAAACACATCTTGCTGTGATACAAGGTATAATGTTGTTTGTTGAAGATGGATAATTAATTGAAACAATAGTACGCCTTATTTTATTTTAGAGTTTAATTCAGTTTATATGCGTTACATAAACCTTTTTGCATCAATTTATTCGGAGCAACGCAAAAGATCACCAAGTTACCACTCACAACCGCGTCGTGGAATGATTTGTTCCCAGCGGTATTCGGCGGTCCAAACCAATAGGTCTTAGGGATTTAGGTAGGTAATAAAAATAAAACCTAGGATCTTAAAAATACAATACAAGATATGTAAATGAAAAAAATCGTCGAAATTCATGTTGTTCACGCGAACCTACAATATATTCTCATACCAAATATTGTCTAACGCGGCTAAGGAAGTTTTCAGTTCAATCCCATCTTATTTATTTACCAAGCAACGAAAAGTGTAGGCATTTTTTCTAAAAAAATCATATCATTTATAGACTTTTGTAATTGACGACATTTACAAATAGCGATATACATATTTGTACTTTTCGATAATCGTTCATTTGTACTATATTCTGAAACTGACTAGATATTAAACTTACGTTCACTTCTACTTGATGGTAGAAATGAGCATCATGAACTAAAACTCTATATGAAATTCATAGTAACGAATTAAGATTAACTGAAACTTTCTACATGGCCAGTAAATTTCTAATAAAGTAGAATCGTACGAAAATATTTTACTTACTTATGAAAACAACCGCACATTGTCTCACTTTGGGTGATTTGAATAATGCAAACATTATTAGTACACTTTTAAACTTGAAAAGTCACACAGATGTATATATATAACACAAGTTGCACTCTTGTAGTATGTATTTATTTTTAGATATTTATTTTAAAAAAATTTAAGAACTAAAACTTCTTAACGGTTTAAAGTATTATGGCAACTAAAATGAACTAGACGTAGTGAGGTTCTTGGCTTTTGTTTGCTTTTTATCAGTTCCTTTAACTCATTTGTCTATGGCTCAACAAATGTAATTCATTAACCCATAGATAAGTGAAAAGAAGAATGTTTAGACGTGTACTTTACATACATATATCAATTGTATATGTAGTATCATATTCAATTTTCATTTTTGTATGAGACATTTCAGAAGTTTTAGATTTTTACATAAAACTAAACGGTATAAAATATTTGAGGGTTATCTGAGACGTGAAAATGTAGGCAATGTACGTAAATTGTACTTGTACTAAACTATGTAACTTGAACCCTGTGAAAAACAACCAATAAAAATTAATTGGATAAAATATTTACACATAAAATTCTTGAATAACAAAAACATGTATTTCAATAAACTCCATTATGCCGCGTATACAAAAAATCATAAATTTTGTTATATTTATTTTGCTGCGGTCAAAAGGAAAACCACAAATACAAAGATTTATAAGATACAACGATTTTGGAAGCACTCCAGCTTATTAAATAGCTGCTGTGTGGTTGGAGAAATAAATATACGCGCTTAATAAATAACCCCTTAGTTTAGTTGTTGTGAGTTATTTTACGATAGAAGTAAAAAAATTAGAGATAACAGATTTCCCTTTCGTATAGTTCTTCTACGTATACATATGTACTTGTTGTTACAGGAACTTTTATGACACTAAAGTATGTTACGAATTTATTGTGTAATTTATAGACGTATAAATTGATCATTTTTTTCATATATTACCTTGGCGTTTATGTATGTATGTATGTATGTAACGTAATCTAAGAACGTGATTTTGAACCTCTTAAAATTCATTTGAAACATTGCATATCAAGGGCCAATGACGTGATGATGATGAGGATGATGACAATAATTTGAGATTTTTTAAGATTTTTAAATAACAATGGATACTATATGTCCCAAATGGAAATAACCGTGTTTTTTTAGTTTTTAAAACTATTATTTTATTTGGGAATAATATGAATATTTATACATGTATTTGATAATTTACAATGAAATTACATACATTACATAAACAAAATCAATTTAAGCAAGCAACGAAATGTTTGTAGCCAGCTGTAAATCAGTCGAGCGGTAGAAGCTTGCGTAAATAATGATCGAAACACAGAGGCATGAGACGAAGACATTCTGAATTTAAATCGTATTAATTAGGCTGTCTAACGAACTAATATTATTACGCTTTGTTAGTACTGAGACGGGCGGAATGATCACCTGATGAAAAACCGAATATTACATTCAAAAAAAGAAAGTCGCTCTTGACAATTTGTGGACGGAATTTGACAGGAACGACACAATACTTTAACTATTCATCAGTACGAATCAACACTGAAAATCGACCGGCCTTTTGCGGTGACAACATGCATGCATTAGAACCTATGCAGAAGAAAGATAGGGAAGATATGTCATCATCAAAGTCATTGACCTCTTACCTTTGACCTCTTACAAAGGTAAAAAAAAACTTACGTCGCTAATGTAAACATTCTATACAACTCCGACGGATATTCATTGTGTATTGTGTAATAATTCCAATCATGCACTTTAACGGTATCGGAAATTAGAAACCTTGTCGCCAGAAGCGCAGTGGAATATAATTACAACAAACCGTTTGTGCAAAAATTGCTTTTATTTTCATAATAGAAATATTTGCAAATCGACTTAAAGTTGCAATGTATGCAACAGCGAGCATAATACGTTACTTCACGACTCGGTCGGTGACCTCCATACGAATAAATCGTCATCAACGAATAAGCCTCAGTGAAGTAATAATGCAAACAATAATAAATAATAATAAATCAGCCTTTTTTAATATGTTTCCTCACTGCAGGGACACAGGCCTCTTCTCCGAGAGAGGGAAGAGGCCGTAATCCACCACGCTAGCCCAGTGCGGGTTGGTTGATGTCACATGTGTTCGAATTTATTGGTTCTAAGACATGACGGTTACGTCACGATATTTTCCTTCACCGTTTTTGGAGCAGTAGTGATGAAATAAATTACATAAAATAAAGCGCTTGCCTGGGTTTGAACCCGCGACCTACAGTAAGTCGGGACCTAAACCACTGGGTGTGCTAACAACGTGACACGCAATTCTGAAATCTTATTGACAACGGTGCAAATACGAGTATGAGCGATTGACAACAGACACTTGACATTAAGGGTACTTTCAAAGGTCACAAATGATCTTGATTCCTGAAATCGCAGCTCAGTGCCTCGGCCTTCCTCGACAACAGTTGGACGTCTTCGTAATCGGTTTCGATTCAGCTTCGACTACTAAGACTTCGAAGACTAAGGGTAAGATTCAACTTGACTGTATGTCAGTCCATAACAATTTCAGTTTTACAAGAGACGCTTTAGTTATGACATTACTTAATTCTTTGCCGCATAACACATTCGACAACGGAAATTATTCTCATATTTAACATATACAACTAGCCGATCCAGAGTACACATCCAATCACATTGGCATCTTGCTCGACACAAAAGTATAGTCTGAGATAATATTAAGTGGTCTAATCAAGGGGCAAACAGCCCATCACCCTTAAGTCATTTCTTCGTCATTTCTTATAATTTGTGATGAACTTTGGTTTTGTGTTTACCTATTGGTATAAACATTGGCTAAAATCTGACTTGACTTACAAACAGGATAAACGTAGTTTAATAGTGAAATTTTTAGTTTTTTTTAGTGAACATTTTGTAAATTGTATATGTGCGATTGGGTTTATTGCGGACACTCGTCGTGGGTAAATATCCATATATCAATTAATATGAATTGAATTTGACTTAATTATGTTGCAGATGCCTCGAAATTATAAAAAAATACTAAGCAAAGCTTCTTACAGCAGTAAGAAAAATAAAACTGAAAATTTTCAAAAAGGTGTGAAAAATCTTTTTTTTGGATTTGATGATTATTTTGTATTTTTTACAATGAGAAATACGTAGTACCTCCAACATAACACTGGATACAATGTATTATGTGCCAAAAATGGGCACATGAAGATTTTACAAGTGGTACCTCATCAAAGGGCTTCATTTGTAATAACAAAAATGGTCCCAAAAATTTCTGTCCGTGTCTAGCCGGTAAACACGGACAGAAATGGATTTGTTTTTATTTTATGAATACCTGTTGATTGGTAACGAAAAAAATATGTTGATCTTGAAACGTAATAACTAAAGTTTAGTTATAATTAAAAAACTCATTAATGTTAAAAGGCTTTTATTGAAGGTTTCCCTTAGGTGTCCGCAATACGCCACTCTCCCTGTAAATTGTCAGTTGGCGTCGTAATGACGTCATTGTGGAAGATTAAATCTTCCACAATGACGTCATTATTATGACGTAAGCCGTAATGACACATGGCTTACGTCATAATAATGACGTCATTGTTGAAGATACAATCTTCAAAAATAAAAATTCTTGTCGTCCTTGTACAACTTTTACTCTACTACTACTACTCTAAAAACTCACACATGCGTATATAACTTACAAAAATAATTGCAACTGTATTTAGTCAACAGTCCATGCTTCTCCTTAAGGCTGAGACATTGAATTTTCTGAAATAAATTACAGCATTACTTTAAGCCAAACGAATTTATAATTAATTTAATACTGGCTTGTGCCCGCGATATTGTCTACGTAGTTTTTTTTTAAAGAATTATTATTTAAGATGCAACTTTGAAACGCGACTTATATAGTTTTATGTACCTTCATAGATATTCTCCATAATCTAACGTCTGTACAGATTAAAAATCCTATTTCACCCTCTTTAATAATTGTTTAATCGCTAAATATCTAGTCCAATCTACGTATGTCAATATCAAAATTAGTTCCGAGTTTTAGACGTGGAAACGTAACAAACAGACAATCATTTTGTCATTTAGAACATACAGTATTTGTAGGTTTATTTCAAAACATTAATCGTCTTATCGCAGATGTCGGAATTTGCTGTAAGAGCTTAGTTCGGTTGGTTTAAATCGTTCTCTTAATTACTTTTATATATTTTATATAATATATATCGTTATATATTAATTACATTTTTATTGTCACAGTATAATTCATTAATGGTTGTTGTGGTAAACATAAATGGCATATAATTCGTATTTACATTTATAATGCGTATATTACATTTATAATATCAAGGATCAGGTTAATCAGCCAATAGATTTATGTTTCGATATGATATGAACGATCTTTTGATAGTTTTTTAAACTCCTAGCAACAAGGTATTATATATTATACGTAAAATTAGATAAAAAAGATAAAAATAAAGAAATAGGCAGATGTTAGAGGTTCTTCTATATTTGATTTACACTCTTTACACCTTTCTTTTTCACAACCTTGTTTCCTACATTCTTCTAAGATGTCCGAATCAATAACTTATTGGTCAAATGTTAATAATTTGGGCGACCTTTTTTTTAATAATTTTAATAGATGTAAGGTTCTATGTATGTATTTTTAACACTAAATATTCATCCAAAAGTAATCGTTTATCTTAAGAGATCGTGTAAGCGATAAATCAAATTGTAGAAGTTTGAAAGACTTTGTGAAAACAAAGGTGTTTTGTTTCGAAATCCACTAAATCAGATTTGGTAGGCAAGGTTAAAGTTGTTTTTATTTAATTATACTTTTTCCAGTATTACCGGTGCGTTGTTGAGCCATATTCGATGGATCAGTTGAGCTGGTGCGGTTTGCGTGGTTCAAACGAGCGGATTTGGTTCGAAGCGAACCAAGTCCAGCGTGCGATCGCACCAGCCGGACCGATGATAATAATAATGTAAAACGTACCGTGCGTTCGTGGTACGGCCGTACCAAATCCGTCTGTAAATGGTCTTTAGGATGGAGTGGATAAGGCAAAGCTGACGAGGAAGGGAAAGAGGCATAGTTTTAGAATAATAATTAATCTATGTTGTCTGTTATGTCTGGTGTTAACACCGGTGCAGTCGACTTATAAACGAATTATCGAGTTAGTTGCACTCGTCTTGTGTTTTTCCCGAATTTGTACTATTTTTCTAATTAATTTAAAGTTCACGCTGTAGTAAAACATCAGAATTTATTCATCAGTTCTTATAAATCCACACCTATTTTATGTTGTGAAAAAAAAAAGATTACTCATCCCCACACTACCCTTAACAATTGATTTTTAAAGTGTAGTGTGGGGATGAGTAATCGACATCATTATAAAATTAACTACGATAATAAATCTTAAAAATTTATATCTAAATCGCTCATCAAATCATCTTTAAAACGTTATTTCAAGTCATTTATTATCTACTTGATTGCTGAAATTAGGCCCTGAAGGACTTCCGGCGTAGCCATTACCGCTTTATAGGGCGACTCTGACATTTATTTTACTTCAAAAGTACCGCAAGCGGTCGGTGGAAACATTTTTAAAATGTCACCACAAAGATTTTATTCTACTAATGATGTCCTTTGTAATATATATTTACCTGATATCATAATGAGAATTTAAGTTTCTCATAACTCAATCATCGTGTATTTTCGTGCACAGATTGTCAGGAGTACAGAAATAGAACATAGGGTATCTTTTCTAAAAAAAACTTTTCTCTAGGAGAAATCCGCAAGCAAGGCTGTGGGGTAAACTAGTTTTGGCGTCCATCGTTACACAATTCTGAATGTTTTGAAATTGAATTGAAATAAAAGATAAATGCATTTACAGCTTAGAGGTATAGGCAGGTACTACAGATTTGTATATTTTTAACTTTTAATGACCTAAAGAATGTCACTTGTGTTTTCAGTCGTAATAACAATGTGACTAGCGCGCGTCACGTCATGAATATTTCATTGCTCTACGGTGCCTTGAATTTGTAAGAGTTTTGCGTTGTGTGATAACAGTTTGTACCAAAAGAATATTGTATCGTTAAGGGTAAATCGTGACGCAGCAAGATTTCAGGTGCTTACAAATTTGGCCTTTGCTGGGGACTAAGGCTGTCTGCCTATTGACGCAAAGTGGGGAAGCGGAGAGGTGTGAGAGAGTAATTCGGAGCGGAGTTTTGGGCTGTACCTTTACATTAACGTAGACCGGAGAAGTGGAAATGAGCGAGAGAGTGATACGGAGCGGAGTGGTGGAACGAACTGGCATTATATAACAGTTTTATTATACATACATGTATATATGTATTATGTAATGGTAAGGATTACATAGTTTATCTAGAATATTGAAACATAAATTGATGTTCCGTTACACAATTAAAATGATTAAAACTATAGTTTTATGCTTCAACTTAGGACTAAAATGAATGTAAGCCTAATTGTCTTTTAGTGTAAATTGAAGTTATTACATGTATTGAACTTAATCGTTAACCAACCCAAAACGTTTCTTCGATCATTATTACTAACAATTTGAGCGTATAAACTTTGCAAAAGGCCTAACTAGAGAACTTGTTAAACAACGCCGTTGTTTCATCAAAGCCCCTTTAAAATGTTAAAGCTCTGTGCCAACAGCCCGCTCAAAGTAAACTGTGCTCAAAGAGGATCACATTGGGTGTGGAACTTGCAGTTATTCATATTTTTTTAGGTTAGGAATGAAATAATTTTTAGGCTTTAAAATAACACTGCCATTTTATGATTTTATATTATTATGATTTTTCATATAACACCCGACTGACCCAAAATGAGAGCAATATTTTGTGCGTGCATGTATGGTATATGTGTCCTTTCCACTGTGAGTATTTTTCGTTTTTTAAATAACTGTTACTTGTATAACGACGGATAATACAACATATAGGTAATATTACATTTGACTGAATTCAGCGAGGTTAACTGACTAATTCAATATACATTGCTGATTGGAATAAGAGATTTGGATGGAAGTAACACGAAGCCAGCAATGTATATTGATTTAGCCTATCTAAATCCAGCCAAATGTCTTATCAGTCCTCTTATCGTCTAACTAACCTGATTATTTAGACAATAAATGTACAAACGTCTAAATCAATATCTTTTAATCGTGCAGTAAATTTACTTTCATTATTAATGGTAATAAAAATGCATAATACGTTTAACTGATGGTATTGTTTTACCCTAAGATGTGGTTTGGTCCAAATAATTCGGTGCGAGGCGGGGCGAGACCGCGAATCAATCCCACTCACCTTGAAGAAGGACCTCCGATAGGATGGTAAAGGCGAATAGTAAAGCCGTTTCATAAACAGTTTGATTATAAATATGATTTATAAACAGGTAGTCAATAAATGTTACAATACAAGTTAGTTAATGTTGCACGAATATTTTAATAATTTTATTGGGATTTTTAATAAAATATGGAGAATGTTTCATGTGTGTCGTTACGATTGCTGAGCAATTTATAAATCTATCTAAATCATGCATAAACTTTGACAGAAAATCGTAGAATTGTTATTGCGTTCGTGGAAAAGGCATAAAAAGAATCGTTGAACAAGAAGAAAGTAAAAAGTCGTTTGATGTGTGCTGGCTTTAGAAACGTGATTTGTTCTCTTTCTAGACAAGCGTCGGGATACGAATTAAAACGAAATGCGGTCGAAATGTTTTCAACTTGAGACATGCATTGAAGTTTTTAAATCTGGCTTAAAAAATTTATTTGAAAAATTACAGATAGCACAATAATAATACTTAAAAACATTAAAAAAACGTGTCTTTGTTAAAGTCCGCCTAATTAAAACAAAATCTGAAAAATTGAACTTTGTTTCCAATATTATCTTTATTTGTTAAATAGACAGATGATGTTCCGAGTCGATATTGCCACGGCTTAATGTATATCTTTGGAAGGAAATTAAATATGAATCAGCGCTTATTGCAACGCAAGCTACTCATAGTCTCATATACACTCGAGTCGAGATTTATTGCTGTTTCGATTTCGCTTAAAAGCTTTCAAAATTGTGCTTAAATTTCTTTATTAAAGAGATCTGTAAGTATTTATTTATTAAGGCAAGAGTTTGTACTTTTGCTACTTACATCTACCTACACTGTTCAATAAATAAAATCTGAATACCCTCTGGAGATTGGCGTTCAAAACATTTACTAATGTAGAACACAATGTAATTCGGAGAACATGTAACGATAAAAGAAACATTACCGTGTAAAATTAGAGTTCGCGGTTCTCACCAAACAAAATACATTTCTTCACACAAAGACTGCGGAACGTTGATTTATTGCCAGCTCAGAACATTTCATTCTTTTGTTGTTGAAGTTCAACAAAGATGAAAATTGTTGTCACGGAATTTTCAATTAAGCCTTTGATTATATACCTGTATAATATACCTGACCGGTATATTATACAGGTATATATTATTTTATATTATATTATTTATTTGGTACCCCTTTAGACAAACTTCTTGCAAAGTATTGAGCGCAGGCCCGATGTCAGTTCTTTTTCCCTTTTCATCCTTCATTTTCATACAAAGGATAGGATAGAAAGGGGAAGAGAATTGGATGGGGGAGGAGCTAAATAGGAGAAGGAAAAACCATTTTTCCTGGCTAACGAGGTACACACCAATCTGCAACTCATTTGCTTGTTTTTTTGGACGATGGTGGCAAACGAGCAAGCGAATAACTAGATGTTAAGTGAGCGCTACCTATAAACATCCGCAACAAGCACATGTGTTGCAGATGCGTTGCCTACCTTTAATGGATGGCATTGGCAGGAAAAAGGATAATTCACTTTCCCCGTTTACCCCCTCTTCGTCTAATCCTCTTCCCGTTCCCATCCTATCCTTATGAACAAAGGGTGGGAAGGGGAAGAGGACTGAAATTAAGCCTCCGGCACCTCACTCATCAGACGAAACGCAGAGTACTTCTAATTCACGCCTGTTTTCTGTGAGGTCGTGGTATTTGGCCGGTCGAGCCGGTGCATTCGTGCAACAGATGTTGTGGCGGATTCCTATGGGTCACCGTCACTTATTATCAGGTGGCCCACTTGTTCGTTTGCGTTATTCCATAAGAAAAGACCTCGAGTTTAAAATTAAATGTGGTTATTATCTTACTAATGCAGTAAAGATCGGAGCTAGTTAAATAACGTAATGAAAACCATCGGGTTTGCACCGCTGCCTGGCGTTATTAACGTATAAATTAAATATTAAACATTAATATTTAATTTATACGTTGCCTCACGTCCGATATAAAGGTATTAAATTAATTAAGACGTTCTTCACCCTCCTCGCACCTCAACAATATTTCCTCATAATATTCTATTCATTTTTATTTATATAATATAATTTTCACGTGTACAATATTAAAAATATAATGGTAGGGTTGTTTAGGTGAAGAAGAACATGTCGATCGACCACTTTAGTGAAATACTATTTTTAATAATAACAATCAAAAGAATATGATAAAATACTCAGACTTATGAGAGTGAACGGACTTTTAGCGAAGAGCTTCGAACAGCTTAAGCTCTCGCTAAGCAGTTGGATTAACGGTCCAGGACAAAAAGCGGTAATTTTAAAGACAGTGTTTATTGTGAGGTGGCTTCTCTCTGTAACTCTGACAACTGATAGTTTGAGATATCTCCTGAGAGACTAGGAGTCTCGGAGGAGGTCGGTGTAACGTTATTGCATATTATACTAGATGACCTAGCAAACTTCATCCGCTTTAGATTTTACCTTACGTTTTTTAAACCCCTCTAAGTAACCTTACTAGCATAAGTAAGGTATTGATTGTTGGATAGATTCCCGAGGAGGGTTGGCGTCCGGCCTTAACTGTAACCAAAACCTATACAGTATTGAATACATTCATACTGTGCCGACCCCACATGAGTGGGAAAAGGGTACTGATGATTAACTGCTGGATA
>JWHW01026414.1:9215-28788 GCA_000931545.1 Papilio glaucus
CCGCAACTAATTGAACCTATTCAGAAGCTATTGATTTTTATGTGTCGTTAATGATTACTTATCTATATTCGTTTATTTGCTCGCTTATTGCAATGGATGATATGACTTGATTCGTATATTTTTTTATTGCAATGAAGTTTGTGTTTTTGTATCAAATAGGTCATTTTATATTGTATTTAATTATTTATTGTAATATTCTAGATTATGTTGTCACATTACAATATTTATAATGACATAATAATAAAATTTTATTGACCTAGTGTTTTATAACAAGAACACAGTAATCTAATACACACTAGCTACTATAATAACACAGAAATAGTAATAAAAATAAATAATTCATATGTCTGTGTAATTAGTGACTCCATTGACGACGTTGTACGTTTAAAGGCTTAAAGAAAATTTAAAAAAAATACGAAATATAATTATATATTGTTAATATAAAATATATTATAAATAATTTGAGAGAGTAAATCAAAGATACGTTACTTACAAACTTTAAACTTAACTTACAAATAGAATTACATTTAGAAGAACTGACTTTGACATTTTTATATTATTTGAAGGATTTTTTAAGTGTTGAATTTATGTTGGAATTGATATTTAAAATTCGAAACAAAAAATAAAATGTATTTATAATTCTATTATAGCCTTTCTTCTAAATACGTGATATATTTTACAGAGATGGTTATGGTAAAAAAAACTTTTATGCGATACGCTTTCAAATACGATTTATGTGCCTATTATAAGAAAATTTTCTACAGTTACCTGCTTTGATAAGATCAAAGATAAGTTTGTTTTTGAACAAGTCAATTTGGGTAGCAATCAACTCATTTACAAATATCTTAAAGTATGACCCATGTCAAATTACTCTGTTAAATACGCCCTTACGGAACTGACAAAATCAATGCTTGGTACTTACGCTCATTTCGATTTAACGGTGAACCCCTTCGAGAACATTTAAACACTCGCGTAAATCACTCACTATCATAAAATATCGTACCATAAAAGATCACGCGACATGTTTTGTACTTTCAATGGCACGGGCGACGCAACTCCAACACAAACGATTGGAAGTGACAAAAATTCAATTCCAAATTCGGCATACATTCACGCCCACTTCCTACCGATATTAACGCGAAAAAGCACAAGTCCACATTAGTGTTACTTTAGAAAAACATTGCTGTCTTTAAACACTAGAAAACATGTTCCGCTTGGAACGAAATCTCAAAATTTTGAGGTTATCTCGCGGTAAGTGAAAGACACATTGCAGAGCAAACCACGCTTTTAGGGTTGAAATTCGCCTGCTGCCAACCCTGTGAATGTGTGCGTTTATAGCAATAAAACCCTCGTGTACAACAGCTATGTACCTTCACAGCTGTGTGCGTAAGGTCAACCAATGATTCTATATCAGTGTGCGTGAGAGTTATCATAAACGGAAATGAGTTTCCCGGATTTATCTGCAGATATATCTTACGATTTTTTGTTGCTTCTCATTTATAAAATATTAACTGCCGCCGTCGGCTTGGCACACATTCGTTTCTCAATTTCCTTGCTGAAAATATTTGTAATTTCTCCAAATTTCTTCTAGGAATTAATATAGCTTCAGTGATAATATAGCATTTTAATGGTGAAATAATTAAATTGGTCTTGTCTTTCTTGAGTTTATACGTTATCAAATTTATAAAAATACAAATCTTTCCTTTTTATAATATTAGTGTAGATTTTATATTAGGGACTAACACGTGTACACCGTGCAGCTTAAAAATCTAGATGTACTGTAGCTATAGCTAGCTTAAGGTGTAACTGGTGTGTTTAATATAGATAATCGAAACTTTAAAAAGACACACAGCGGGTGTTTACACTGCCGAAAACATTTACATATCTTCTTCTTTATCCTTTACATGAATTTAGAAAAACAATAACTTTATGACCAAATGAATTTTGTAATATATTCTACTTGTAAAATGGGCTACGTCTGGCAGTGGACGGATATCCGCTGAAAGAACGACAACAAATTAATAATTCTTTAGTCGTGGACAATCTATCTCGTGTAAGCTAACATTACTAGAGATCGATTCGCAACTGAACTTTGGATGTTTGTGCTACGTCATACTTTTTCGAATGAAAACAAGTTCAATTTAAAAAATAAAATATACTAAAAGAATAATCAATAGTGGAGTTTGGTATATTAACAGCACAACATTGGTTTATATCTAAGATTATGGCAAAAAACAAAATTTTCATTAAATACATTTATTGATGTGGAAATTTGATTTCATAAGGTGGTTTTTAATTTGCTATGTTCAATCTGTGGAATAAAAATGAACGCTATGGTTTATGAAATAAAGTTTAAAATAAAAGAAAAACTACGAACGCAGGGGTTAGTGAAGAGTAAAACAAAAACTATGGAAATTTGTAAGGTTAGAGAGAGAAAAATGATTCAGTTGAAGTGTGTTTAATGGTATTTTTCGTAGTGTGCATCAGACGTGAACTATCTTTTCTAACTTGTTGAAGAATAAAATAATGTATCGCCAATTTATTTCTAGTATGAAAACAACACTTAAGGCGATCTCTTGCTATATTGTTTTCCTTTATTAAGCATTTCTTTAAGAGTAAAGATTGCATTAGATCTCGGAGTGAAGTAATCTAATACTAAGACTAAGAAATCATTCAAAAACTATGTATTTTTACGTGCATTGCCTTGCCATGCGCGTTGGCTGCGCCCCACAATCGATGGAAACCTTATTTGTTGTTGTTTTGTCTCGCTCGCGCCGTGTTTCCTGCTCATCTGTCAATGTGACGGTCGACGTAATATGCAACTAGAGGACGTGACTCTTGCAAATCGTTCGGATACATTCTCATAGATGGCGTTGCTCGTCGCTAAATGGTTTTAATTTAAGGTACTTGTAATATATATGTATTTTTATTTACAAATAATTTAAATAAAAAATAAATATACGCTCACGCCCGTAACCCAGAGTGGTAGGAAGAGACCACGGATTTCCATTTGGCGCGATCCTGGCACACCTCTCTCGCTTCTTCTACATTCATACATCTACGCATGCATACATGCTCGTCGGTTATTTTCCTTCTGCTTCCTTCTTCAGTTCTGCTTCCTTTTAATAATCTATATTAAATTTGTTTTAATTTTTATCGATATTATCAACTGACAACCAATGACAGTGTTAATAATGAATATACAGAATAATCTTAATTCAAACTTTGTACCTATTCTTCTTCTTCTTCTCAATGCCCTTTTCCCACTTTTTTATGTGGGGTCGGCACAGCTTGACGAAGTTCATACTGTAATTGGTTTTGAATATAGTTTACGGCCAGCCTCCGATCTGACGCCTACCCTCCTCGGGCATGTATATGAAATATTACTAGATCACGAAATAATATAACTCATATTTCTTTTAACCATTCCCAACCAAGCTTAAACTTGGTTGGAAATGGTTCACGACAATAGTCGAATAGCGGAATCGAATCCACGACCATGTTGTGAATGTTTCGCAGTCTGTACCATTAGGCTAGGCGCTTTGTAAATTTAAATTTGTACCTATTATGTCATAAATAATACAGCATTTTTTATTCATATTCAATTCAAGATATTTTTTCTTTCCTTTGTCTCTTATTCTAAATCTATTATTATTTTTACATTTCACTTTTATAACGTGAACACATACCTAATTTCTTTTAACAGTGTCGTATAGCGAAAATATTAGAAAGGTAAATAATAATAATGCAGTTCCTCTGGTCACCTCACCTCGGTGTTCCTGCCGCTCGTTTGCCGCTTTCTCTTATAAAAAAATACTTAAACAACATCAATTGAATTATAATAAGTTTTTATAATGTTAGTTTGTCAGTACCTACTTCACATCGGGATATTTTGTCGCTGTGTTAAAGCCTTGTAGCACGGGAGCCGACGATGCTAAAATTGTACCTGAATTTTGAAAACTAGATGGAAAAGAAAAAAATGTTTATATGACATCTATACTTTTAGCGATGGGGAAAAGGGGAAGTCCTAATTTACGTTTTTTGTTTCTTCAGCTAGTTGAAATTGATCTTATCATGTTATCCATAAAACTATTTCCTTAAAAATCTATACAATTAATAAAAATGTTACTGATGGCTGTCTGTACATGGAAGATATTTGAGAAAAACTATTATTGGGGGCCTTCATAAACGCAATAAAACCAGAAACAATGATTATTAGAATTTTTGCCTGTTTGTCTATTTGTCTGTGCCTTTGTTCCCGCTAATCTCAGAAACGGCTTAACTGATTTGGGTGCGGTTTTCACTAATGTACTGTAGTAAGCTTCACTTAACATTTAGTGTTTGTTTTAACCGACTTCAAAAGAAGGAGGTTATCAATTCGGTGGGGTTTTTTTTATGTACATTTATTACTCTGTGATTTATGATCCGATTTCGATGATTCTTTTTTTGTTAGACAGCTAGTGCTCGCCATTTGGTCCCATTTTTTTTTAATTCAAGATCCGACCAGTAGTTTTTGAGTTATTCTTAATAATGCATAATGTGACAACGCTGAGTTTTACTTTCTTGGCTTACGTAGGCCAAACTATAGGACTTACATTAAAATAGTGTATGAAATATTTGTAGCCCTTTAAATAAGCTTAATAAACGTCCGCGATGACATATGTCTATCTTGTATGGTTGTCTCACAATAACCATTTTTTTCTTAGGAAACATTAATTAAAACGCATACGCCACTTACTGCGCTATTATTCGTGTTCGGTATGAATTCTTATCCATTTAAATGTGTTAATTACCAAGAGAATTAAATGTAGATTATAATTGAACTATATCATTCTGCCCAATAGTTTAGAAGATATCAAGAGATAAAACCACAAAGAAAGTATAAACTATGCGCAAGTGATTTCAAAAGTCGATTATTATTTTTTATTATTATTTATTATGGACACTAAAAAGTAAAAAATAAAAAAGAACTACGTTTTAAAAAAACTAAAAAGTACAAAATAACTAAATACAACTAAAAAGTACAAATAACTTAACAGTGGTAGAGCCCGAAACAACATCATCTGTCACACGAATGGGCCAGCTCGACCGGTGAAATATCACGACCTCACAGAAAACAGGCGTGTAGTAGAAGTACTCTGCGTTTCGTCTGATCAGTGAGGTGCCGGAGGCCTAATTTCAGTCCTCTTCCCCTTCCCAACCTTTTCTCATAAGGATATGATGATGGGAACGGGAAGAGGATTGGACGGAGAGGGGTTAACAGGGAAAAGGAAATATCCTTATTCCTGTCTTTCCTCTTCTGTCAATTAAAGGTAGGCAACGCATCTGCAACACTTGTCATCTGCTTGTTGTGGATGTCTATGGGTAGCGCTCACTTTATATCATGTGCTCCGCATGCTCGATTGCCACCATCGTTCATAAAAAAAAAAAAGATTTAATTGAATACACCTCTTATACAAACCGAATACCTTTAATATTCATAAAATACTATTATTTGTATTTGCTACCTATTACTAGGTTTGGAGTCGGTGCCAAGCCCTAAACAAAATAAAACTAATATTATAAACAGCTTACTTACTATAATGATATTCCTACACTAAAGATTAACCTACGTATATATACCTATAGAACAATGAGAATTAAAGTGAAACAGATGAAAACTTTACGACACATTAAACCTATATTATTCGTATATATGATTATATTTGTGGTCCTGAAAAGGACCTTTTGGTTTGCGTATTGTGCTCAGTCACGCGCGGCGAGTGTAGGTACCTACAATTATATTTGGCTTGGCACCGACTTTTAATAGGTAGCACATACAAATAGTATTTGTTGTGAATATTAAAGGTATTCGGTTTGTATAAGAGGTGTATTCAATTAAATCTTTATTAAGTTATTTTGTACTTTTTAGTTTTTGAAGTCGGTTTTTTTAAACGTAGTTATTTTTTTCTATCTCAATCGGTTCATACATAAAAGTTATATCAATTTAAAGAACCTTGTCAAAAAATTGTTAAATATGTTGAACTTTTAGTTATATATGTTATTAGTTATATTATGATCTTTAATATGATGATGATTGAAAGTTAACATGAAGTTCAAAACTGGACAGTTTCGGAGATTCTGCAAGCATCAGCTAGACACACTGTGCATTGAGATTTTCATAGCACACGCACGTATTTCGGAGACGCACGGCGCTCCCTGGTAATGGTAATTTGGTAACGCAGTATTTACACGTATATAGACAATTTTAGAAATTACGTATTTATTATAATGTAAAATGTTATGTTAGGTTCGGTTAGTAGCTTATTATTCCCGAGGTGGGTTGGCGTTAGGCCGGCCGACCGTAAAAACTGTAGCCAGAACCTATATAGTATGGACTACAGTCACAGTTTAAACAGTCATATGTGATTGTTAAACTGTGCTATGGCCATGCGGGAAAAGGGCAGGGAGATGATGATGAGGTTTCGGTAGTACTAAGTAGGTAATATCATTCCGTTTAAGTAAAATTGCAGGGCGTGTGAAACCGCGGAGCACAGCTAGTAAAAAATAAAAATTGACCACGGTCGAGGATTTACAGGTGACGGTTTTGTGTAACAAGTTTGTGATGCCGGCACTCCACGGCACGGTACTTGCATCGCGCTCGTATCGTCTGATTATTGAAATGCACACTTATCAGCACGTACGCAACCCTTTAATATCTTAATCTGACGCGAGTATGTCCGGTGGTCGATTATTTTTTAATTGAATAGGCTACCCTTAGCACACAGCTGTACACTATGATGACTGATTTGTGTTGTGTAACAGGATCCAGGTGTAACGCTGACGCGCTCGAGGATGTTCAGAAATCCCTGCTTCGGCTCCCTTATCACTACTAAACCGTTCATTGCGGTGGAGTTGCCGTTGCATTCCGCGGTCAGTAAAAAAACGAATTGCGTCCATGGTGTAATTAAAAAAATCCTAGGTGCATACCGCGGTCAGATTTTACCTGAAAGAAAAAATTCTATTAATGGTGAAAAAGGCAAAAGAGTGAAAGGTGTCAGCTTTGTCTATTTGTTTAAGAAACGGACGAGACGCAATTAATGGGGATCCAAATGACTACGGGACGCAAATCGGATTTTTAAGGGTTACATTTCAAACGCAACATGGTACTCTAAATGGGACATTTCCCATTACTGGGCGTAGGCGTCGTCCTTCTAAATCTATCTTTTCAACAGATTATCATCAAACTAAAAAAACAAGGGGATAAATGATGTTAGAATAGGTATAGATATTTGAGTTGAATGAATGTATTTTAGTAACACTCACAGGTGTCAATTAAATGTTAATTCTCATCGACGTTTCTTGTTTGAAAAACGATTATTATTCCTTCACAATAGCCGGAAGTACGGACTGAATCCAGACGTTGCCGCTGGCTACAAAAACATCGTTAAAAAAGTTTTAAACAAAAAAAGCTACGATACATCCGAGCGACCGCCTACCGCAGCCAAAAATAAACCACGACTACATCTTTACTGGCATACAAACACATACGACCGAATCTCACCAAGCATTATGCACCTTATCACATCACGAAAAGGTTTAAATTTCAACCGAATAATATCCCAACTTCGGTTATTTATGCCTAACTGAAAACGATTTCGTGGTTACATGTTGGCAGCCGAAATTAATTCCTGAACGATCTCAAGTTAAACACAGGGTTTTAAATAACGAAACACTAGTCATCCTTCAGTTCGCATGTTCATTAACTTAGGAGAGTACATAAATAAATATGCACTCACGCCCGTAACCCAGAGGGGTTGGCAGCGATAACTGATTTCTATTTGGCGCGATTATACATCCACGCATACATGGTCGGTTACGGGTACTCTTTATATCGCCCCTCTTTAGTACGTCACTAATCTGGTCGATATAAGTTCTCCTCGGGCGTCCCCTGCCAACGCTGGCACTAACTTTTGCAACATAAATTTGTTAGGAGAGTAAGTTACTTTCATAAAGTAATGAACATTGGAACTAAAGGATGCATGCATAACGTAAAAGTTATATTAATCTATATCTCATACATATATTAAAAATGCAAAAGTAACTTGGTTTGTCTTTTTAGAGAAGATGGAAGCGAATGCCTTGCCAGATGCCATGTTGCCGTTAGTACACCTACTACTGTACATTCGAGACAAAAATAAGAGTTACATAAAAATAGGTAAAAATAGAAATCAAACAAGGTGTTGAGACATATACCTCATATGTTCTTTTCACATGTTTTAATTTACAATAAAATCAAACTGATTTTGATGAATTTAACACAGACATATAGATTATATGTATTAGATTTTTGATGTCTTATCACATCGTCGCAAAAATAAACTTTAAAATTAATGAGTTAGAGGATGAAATTTTGTATTCGTTGGTTGCCTAGGTTGCGCTTAAGCTGACCAAAGAGAGAAACCGGTGTGCTGTGTGACATAATAAAGCCGTCTTACGTCGCTCCCTCAAGTCCAAGTCTTTATCCGAAAACAGCTATCACATGTCACATAATAAAACTTACAAAAAACTATAAATAATCAAAGTAATTTCTACACAGGAGAGGTTCTGTGTGAGTAGGTTTTTCATAGTGGGTATCGTCATCAATTTAAGAGCTGTGGTCTCGTCGGGGGAGCAATCTCCAATCCTCCCTGCATTACGCATTAGGTATTTATAACCGAAATGTAATGTCAAGTCTGTGGCTTAACAAGGAGATAGTCTAACTCTATAGATTACTCACACATTATATACGTATGAGTATAAATTTGAAAAAAAAAAGATGGCAGTAGACATAGCTTCGCGTTACAAGGCATCCATTGTTGGTAAATCCCCAATATCTTGATGCAGAAGTGTTAGTTTGCAAATAAATACGTAAAATCTTCCCCCGATAACGTTTGAATCGGGAAGTGGTTGGAAATAATAAAGGTAAATATTTGCGGGCTCTGATTTTGTGCGTGTTTGCTTTTTTGCGTGGCTAATGATCGCACGCTTTGGAATTTTATATACTAGCTGGAAATTAAAAGGTCAACCGACCCACAAAATGTGTCTAGCCCGACGATCTGGCCAAGGAAGCGAGGATAAACTGTGACCGACGAGCTTGTATGTGTAGATGTTGCAGAGGATGTAGAAGAAGCAAGAGAGGTGTGCCAGGATCGCACCAAATGGAAATCCATAATCTCTGCGTACACCTCTGGGTACAGCTGTGGTCGTATTTATATGTTGTGTGTTCTTTTTCCAAAAATATCAATGATGGTTTTTAGGTTTGGTCGATATCCGTTTTACGAACTTAATAAGTTTTTAAAATGTGGATAGTAATTAATATTTCTGTTTGCCACGATGACTTATATCAAGTTTCGAGAGCTTATTATATATTAGCATTATAATCTATACTGGCTTTCTAATACATTTCTAATTATGTACGATTGTAATATACAAGAATTCGACATTTTTAAAACGATGTAGACACGTTTCTACAGTAAGGTATAAACTAGTACCTTTTCCCGCATTATTCCGCTGATTTAGCTATCGTTTAACCGTAAAATCGTATATAACAAAATTTGATCCATGCAAATATTCTTAGGTAAATTTACACCAACAAATTATACATATTACCTAAAAATAGTAAAACGCTTTATTTCTCGCAAGCGCGTAAAACAAAGTTACCTTGTGTTGTCGCTAGATGGCGCTAGCAGTTATAAAGCTAAAGTTGCTCTGCGTGAAATGTTTCATTCATTAGCTATTTTAACAGTGGTAGAGCCCGCAGCCACAACATCTATTGCACGAATGGGTCAGCTCGACCGGTGAAATACTACGACCTCACAAAAGACTGGCGTGAAGTAGAAGTACTCTGTGTTTCGTCTGATGAGTGACGTGGCGGAGACCTAATTGTAGTCTTCTTCCCCTTCCCATTATTTTCTAATACGGAAAGAATGGGAAGGCAAAGAGAACTTGACGGCTGAGGAGGGGATGGATAGGGAATGGAAATATCCTTTTTTCATTAAAGTTAGGCAACACATCTGCAACTCATTAGGTTACTTATTGCCAGGTGCCGCTTGCTCGTTTGCCACTTTATTCTATAAAAAAACACTCTTTACGTTATCGGCTTAAAGCTAAACCTAATAAAGATACAAATTCGAAATGTATGATAAACGTTTGAGGTGTAGAATTGGTAATAAAAGAGTTGCCCTTGTGTTATCAATCTTTCCTCTTTTTTATCACTTTCGTACCTATATTTTTCTTGAATGAATTGACCACAATCTTACCTGATGTGATATGGTTGACAGATTGTACGCAGTTGTTTAGCATTCACTCTTCTCTTGAGGGTACCTTCACATCAAAGTTGTACGGACACACTGACACCGGCAAATTGTTCAACTTCCTTGGCATACGC
Organism: Papilio glaucus; assembly: GCA_000931545.1. NCBI lineage: Eukaryota > Metazoa > Arthropoda > Insecta > Lepidoptera > Papilionidae > Papilio > Papilio glaucus. Next base: position 19,624 of record JWHW01026414.1, read on the forward strand.
ACAAGTAACGAATATAATATAAATCGTTTTGTTCGAACGCGAGGATATCTACGACAAAAGAATGGAGATCAGCCATGTGTCTTAGATAGATAAAGGAATGAAATCATGTTGTTCCATCCAGAATGCATGCAGCCTTTAAAACACCGAGAGGCCATCCAGTTTGCGTCTGTGCTCACAAATTTAAGGTCAAAGGACAAAATTAAATGGTCACCGTTTATCCCCCTGGCCGGTTTCTCCATCAAATCCAATGCCGCAACTTGGTAGTTGATTGCGCTTGTCTATAGGTAGCAGACAGACAGCAGTAATCCATATACGTCGGCCCTGTGCTACTAAGCAGCCTTGGCCTTAGATTCAATGAACCGTCTTAAGTTAAGTGAAGACGGTGAATTCCAGAGACACATTCTGAAAAGGAGCCATTTCGCCTCAGGGGGGGTTAAGCATTCACTGTCTTGTGTCAGTGAACAATATAGCTTGCGTTTTGGTGGCGTTGGATCTTACAAGATTGACATTATACCGATTGGAGATAAATGTTTCTGGCTGTCAATATTGGTGTAAAATCAGCTTCTGTAGCTTCCGCTAATACGCTTACTTAATTGGACTATTTGTGAAACAAGACGGTTTCAACACATGAGATATCTACAGCATATGGCCGTGTTTAAAGTTTTACTGTCATTAAAAGTCTTTTGAGACATTTTTTTAAGATTGGTTTAGTCTTAAAATGTAACTAATTAAAGTAGTTACATTTCACTTGGATGCGTGTGTCGGCTCGAGTGGGGATTTATCAGGATTCCACAGAATACTGTAAAATTTTAAATAAAAAAAAGAGGCCACATACTAAATCGATCACCGGATGGCCACCGCCGCATGGTTTTACCATTGTTCATGGCGTCATTATGGACAGTCCGGTAAAAACCGGGTTCTAAGATGATCGAGCGCCGAATAGGTTAGGTTGCCCGGACCTATTTAAAAGTAAGTAACTTAGCTAGGTTTAGAGGTAGTACTTAGAAAAGTTTTCCACCACAAGCTATTATATTTCATTCGTAATATTACCAGATTTAATGATAATAGCATCATCATCAGCATGCACCAGAACCAATCAGTGATCAGAACTTTTGTGCTATTGACGTTTCAGACTTATATCTTTACATAGTGTAAAACAAAGTCGTTTCCGCTGTTAGGTCCGTCTAGATCTTTAAAACTACGCAACGGAGTGTGACGAGGTTTTCATCAATAGACAGAGTGATTCAAGAGGAAGGTTAATATGTATAATACATGCATATTATAGTATAGACAAAAATAAAATTGGTTTTAAAGATTTGTAATGTTATGTAAAAAATATATTTTTGTGCGCTTACCTTTCAAACGCTTGCTAAATCTTCCAAAATAAATCAAAATAATGTTCTATGGAATTGTTTATCTTAAAAAGATATACATAAAAAGATACTACGATGGCATATATCGATCTTTTAAGGATAGCTTACTATCCCCATTTTAACTTTTAATAAAATAAAACGTACAATGCGGCAATTGAATAGCCATTTGGACGGATACAGTATTAATCCTTATCAGCGTAAATACGTTAGTTGATACCTTAAGCATTACATGCACATTATGATAATCCTTTACGCCATGTAATTTTAATTATATATTAAAAGAAAATATAACCCTTGACTTTTCCTTAATCGATTCTTCTTATTAATTAATTCATTCATTAGCTTATCAAAGCAATATACAAAAAAATCCTACGTCGTAAATTAAATTGTAAATCTTTGTTATTTATACCTAGTGTTGAACATCGCACGACGTCAGTAGTGAGGCAATACAAGGTCACTTTGCGGCAAACACGGCGCGGGCTGGCAACGTCGCAACGGCAAGCGAAACAAAGCATGGGATATACGCAATGCATGTGTTAGAAAGAGCTAACCATAATTTTATGCGCCGTTTCAGAGCAAACAGCCGCAGTGAGTGCTCGTGACCCGCGAGAAAGCCAGACACGAGTCAATAAGTAAGGGGAATAAATTAAATACCGCATTACTACCATTCCTAAAGAAAAACAAAATTATAGGGTTTTATTTGTTTTTTTCTTTATTCATACATTATTGACTAAGATACATAAACAAGCCTACTGTAGTCTAGTAATGTGCTAACATTTATTACTCTGTTCATAAAAAATTTAGGCCTATATTTCCCGCGTCGGATTGCTAGGTCCGTACTGTCATTTTTTGATTTAAAAATTATGGATTATGGTAAATTCACCATCGCTTATTAGACTTTCTTTTATTCATTTATTTCCATTTTATAAGTAGTTATTATTGGTTATACAGCAGCAAGAATATTAAAAAAATCCTTGTATTGATTAACTGTATAAATTAATAACTTATTTGCCGACGGTTCCTAAATTATAAATAAATTGATTGATGAGTAGTAAAATTTTAAAATATTATAATTATGCATATATCTAGTTTGTTTTTCGTTTTAATTTTAACCTATTATTTCCCTTTTAAAAAAAATGTCGTCACATCAAGAAATGACACTAAAAAAAAAATAATTAAAAAAACTGCCAAAAACCGGGAGCAAAGTACCAGGCGGACAGGAATGAGTAACGCATATTTAGGCCTAAATGTCAGATCTGGCGCCATATAGTCGGCTCCCGGCCCGTCTATGCTACATTTAATTTCCTGTTTATTGGGCTCACAAGGACTCTATTATTAGTTGTACTTACAAAATAATTAATTAGCACATAAACTAGATCGGCTAAGATAATTATATCCTTACATTGTTTTTGCATGTTTTAACGACTTTTAGTACTTTGGCGGGAAATTATGGCATTCATAAAATATTACTTTATGCTTTGTTTTTTACTATTACAAGATCGTGCTTGTGCCCGACGTAGTGATTAATAAAAAATATAGCTACATTACTTGTGAATAATGTAGCTTTCTAATTGTGAAAGAATTATTTAAATCGGTTCGGAAGATTCGAAGTTTAACAATTACAAACAAACTTTTCCTCTTTGTATATTATTTACCTACAGGTTATTATTTTGAATTTAAGATTTGAATGTGTATTAATTATAAATAATAATGTGCTGATGTACCTAATTTTATTATTATAATAAGTCAAATGAATTATTGAGTATTTATTTAACAATAGAAGACCAACATTCGGCAACCGAGCAAGCGTGTCGCCGGAAACTATCAACATCCCGAATTGTTTAACTAGGTAACAGATTCGTTGCCATCCTTTATTAAGAAGACGATGATGGCATTACTTCCAGATCCAGATACCTAACCGACGTGTCAAATGTGAAGCCACTTCAGTAGCAATTGGCGACTGCTTAAAATCCAGCAGTCTGGCGTTTTCCGCGTTACGAATTAAATCTCCGTGTAACAATAAATACGGATTGTGCTGTGAAATCGTGTAAATCTAGCCTCGAGGACATAAAAGTGCCCGAACATCGCATTACAAAAATAATTAATAGCTTACAATGGACACACAACAATGGTAAAATAGCAGTAGGTAAGGCTTAATTTTTGAATTGGTTAATTTTGGTATCTGGAGGGATAAAAATGTATTGTGTAAGAAAAACGAGAGGAGAGAGTGGGACCTAGGGCACCTCACTCATCTTGTCTGCTGTGACAGACTGTGACAGTATTCTGTGAGGTCTGTGGTACTTCCCTCGGTCGAGCCAGCCGCAGTAAGAATTGTAGCCGTATCAAAAAATTATAAATATACTAAAAATCAGCACTACTTTCAATTGTTGCTTAAATAGGTATCTTTAAACTACCTACATCTATAAATACAAATAACGCTTTTCTTTATTACGTATTAGGACTTTTTTCGAAATTTCAATATATATGTCTATATATTGGTATACGTCTCTATTGAGGAATATATATAGTTCGCATATGTAATTGGCATATCTAACCTTTATAGAAAATCTTTTGGAGATCATCTAGGTCACTCAGATTTCCATCTCTATGTACCGTACATAGAAATGGAATCTGTGTATTCTTTAAGCTCGCAGGTTGTTACCCTTGGGGTTTCAAAAATGATAGGCGGTCAGACTTTTTTGTCAAGAAATATCGTATATCTAATTCTGGGCGGATGCGGATTTTGTCGGACTTGAAAACTAAAAAACAAACTGCGGTAACGCGCTAGCGGCCCAGCCAGCGCAAGTCACGAAAGCAGGTCATCCCTGGAGAGGGCGAACTTCCCCTCTATCATTCTCCATGTAGTACAGCAATGGCAATATGATACCGCAACAAGCACGGCTTTTAATTTCTGCTGGTTCGAGTTCGTCATCTGGAGGCCAGAAAGGCAAGCGCTTTATCTCGCTTTTCCACCTCCACCGGCATATCTTCTCCGCTGCTGCTTTTACCGCACCTGAGAGAACAAACAGCCCGAAGAAACGTACCATAATAGTAGGCATTTCAATAAATACAAATCTCTCCCCAACTCCTCAAGACCGCATTCGCCGTACGGCATCACTAAGTTTTGGAAGATATTTCTTCTGCCAATTCACAACGATTTAGGAGTAAAAGAGCAAATTAAGCAACTAGCTAGTCATAATAGCCGCAACAGTAGCTTCCTGCCCCTGTGAACATTCAAGATGGATTCATATGAATCCACCAGAAGCGAGTATCGGGTATCGACCGTAATTCACGGGCCGACTGTGTGTGTGCTTCCACATTCTCTGTGGCTGCTCAGCTCAGCCCACGACAATTAAACCCCTCCTCCCCACTGCGCACAATTATAAGGAGTGAACAAAATCGAAGTGGAAGTCGCGACGGGGTTATCACTATTAAAAAGGAAATCGTTTGTGATTTTTGATAACTTATGGCACAGCTTTTGTTGAGCTGAATATCGTGGAACGGTTAGCCAGTCCTCTGAGCAGCAGCTGCCCTCACTGCGTGGGTCTGCCAGACAAACACATTTTTTTATAGCAGAAGGTGGCAAACGAGCAAGGGGTTCACCCGATATAAAGTGACCCACTACCCATAGGCATCTGCAACAAACGAAGAGTTGCAGATACGTTGCCCACCTTTAATTGACCGAGGAAACACAAAAAGCATATCCTCTTCCTATCTGTTTCCCTCCGTCAAATCCTCTTCCCCTTCCCGTAATTTCCATGTTGAAAGGATTGGAACTAGGGTTAGGCCTCCGGCACCTCACTCATTAGACGAAACTTCTACTTCACAGCCTGTCTCACGCCGGTCGAGCCGGTCCATTCGTGAAACAGATGTTGTTGTTGTTGTGATTTCATTTTACATCGGCTATTAACCTACCTTGTAGAGTCTTCATCATGCATAAAATCCCAATAAAAATGAGACTTTATGTATCTTATCTAACAGCGTGGCTTGCGATTCAGGTACAGGGCAAAAGACCGATTGGTGTTGCGACGCTTAGGGGAAAATTGCTAGAATCGATTTTTAATAGTTGCTTAAAACTTGTATAACGCTGATAGCTTCTATTTTGTAGACAGTTCAAAAACATTGGCTAAAAAAGTATGTCTGTAGTTAAAATTCCAATCAAACATTTTTTATTTACTTAACCTTTAAATTTAATTTGCCAACATGCTGCCATACATTTTCTAGAGAACCAATTTACAATCGTTACTATAAAAGTGCGCTTGTGTCACCTGCGGTCTGCAATGAACGCTGTAACGACTTTTATACCGAATGCAGTGACAGTTTTTACATCTTTTGACGGCAAACAAACTAGACGTTCAAATATATCCATGCCTTGGTTCCCAGCAAGATGTGATTTTAATAATTCGACGCGAAATAAAATTAAAAAAAAACTCAAACCAAATCGCAATGTCATTACAATTATATGTAGATTTTATACTATCTTTTATGGACGTAATTTATGGAGCGTCCCCTTTATAGTTGAATAGCAAAATAAAATAAAAATAAAATTTACGCTAGCCTTAGCTTCAAATTTCAAAGGTGATGATGTTTATAGTTAGTTTATAGTAAACTGGGCCATCCAATGATATTATAATACAATAGACATGCCATTAGAGGTCGAAAAGTGAAGACTAGAAAAGCTTCCTAATTAGGACGGGTTTTTCTATAGCTTACGTCATGTGTTTACATTTACGATTAAATGAGAAACACTAACTATCATCTCTTAATTACTATCCTTTTTACACCATTGGACACGTGTGAATGTTGCTGTCACTGCCTTGTAACACTTATGACCGGTGATTTTGTATGAGTATAACATATCTATACTATAAAATATCATTCGAACCATCCATTACGTCCGCGAGATCATTTATCAGAAATGATGTGATCCGCACAACCTCGGGTGATTGGTTAAGAATAAAGAATATTTATTGAAAACTACATATCGACTTGCCTTGGTTACTTAACTAGGTTGACCTGTATTTAGGGAGCCAATGACTGCCTTCCAAGTTTTGTGTGTACTTTACAAGCTAATGGTTTAAAAAAATAAAATCAAGACTATGAAATGTAGAAAATAAAAAATCATAAAAAAAGATATATTTGTGTAATATAAAATATATGTTAAATATTTTTATTATATAACATTGAAATAGTTTTGCACAGGTATCGTAATCAATATCTTCTACCCAGTAGATATTGATTACAATACTATTAGATATTGACTACGATACCTGCGGAAAATTGAGGAAAATAATTGAAAAATGGTAATTTTTTGTAATTTTCCTCATGTAGTATGTTTTCATACTTTTGATTTTGATTTTTTCTTATTTACAATGTAGTACAAATGTGGAGCCAGGACTTTAAAATGTTTCATAGCAGCTGGCAAATCGAACTTATTAGTTCTGTTTTTTAATAGTGCAGTATTCATTTTATAAGTTATATTAATTCTTCTATACAGTTCGTCAGTTGAGAATTTATATGGTCCGTTACGCATTACCTGTAGTACGCCCTTATGAGCACGTTCTGCTTCAAGAAGACATTTTTTAGAAGCGCAACCCCAAGAACATACGCAATTACTCACTACGCATTGACAAAGGGTATATTATATGTTTTTATAGTCAGCAACAGCTCACAGGTTTCTAGAAATTATTACATATTAATCTTGTATTGCGATTAGCTGCACTGCTAACTTGTTTCTTCTAGTTAAGGTTTTTACTGAGCGCCAAGATAATTAAATGTGCTTGCTTGTTCTATTTTATAGCAATTGCACTTAGGTTTGGGCGATTTCTTCATGTTACAAGAAGCTTCGTGTATACATATCGATAGATACAAATTTATAAAACTGTGCGTAATTTGTTTTGGAGACATTAATTGTTAGTAGATTGTTTTCTAGCCACCTTGTTACTACTGTATTCAATTCATTTTCTGCGTCATTTTTAACAGTATCCCGAGAACGGTCAGGGAACAGTTTAACAGTATCGTCCCCAAACATAAATAGATCCGCATTTTGAAGTTCTATTTCGCATTGGTCGTTTACATACATTAAAAATATGGTTTGCCCTAACGTGCTGTCTTGAGGTACGCGAAGAGCGCTAGCAGGGTCGCTGTATGTTTCACATTGCCCTAAGTTTTATTATTAAACTTAAGTGGCAATAGGCCGCACACATGTTAGTCCTATTCCATTTCATGTTTTAGACTTTAGAAGGCTTACCACGACTATGCAAAATACAGGCGTGAAACGGAAATTACATACCTACGTCCTACAACCTTTCGAAATCTCTACTTCTCTATAAAAAAAAACCCGCTTGCTCATCGCTGCGCGACTAAAGCACGCAACGTTTTTAACAAAAAATAAAAAAAAAAACGGTAGCCGTCTTGCAGGGGCTTGGCGCAAATGGCCTGTGACAAATCAGAACTTGTTTGCGCTACGGCGATTGATCGTCTTTTTGTAACATATCCTTGAGCTGGAATAAATGTAAGGTTCTAAAGGTCTAAGCTTAAGGATTTTAGGAGTTAATTTTACGTATTTTGCTCCCGACGTTTCGTGTTATTTTACAGCGCTCGTGGTCTCGGTGAGCGCTGTAAAGTGTCCGTGACGGTGACTGAGGTGTTTGACATCCCAATGTCAGAGTTGCTGGCGAAATACTGCGATCTATACAGAATGAGCTCACGGTGTCTTGAGATCTTGCCATTGTATGCTTGGTTTGGGATTTAACTTTATTAATCACGGCAAGTGCGCGACTGACATAACATCAGTAAACTGCTACTTCTTATAAAAATGAATGATGTAACTATTTATTTTCTTATAAGAATAGAAACATAGGTACTATATCTGCTATCACCAATCACTAAGTTACGTTTTTTATGAAAGGATGTACCGATCGATTTAAAAAGGGGCATAAAATTCTTGACAAGTTTTTGTATTAAACAATGTGATTCCAATGGATGATTCGATATCTACTATGTACACAAAGCAGTAAAGTACAATGGCAATTGTAAGATTGTTGGCGCATTGCCAGCTCGCACGATGCTGTGCGCGGCCGACGAACCTGATCGCAGGACCGAGCGTTCAAACATACATATCTACTGAATGTCCTATTGAAGGTCGCACAATCATGCGATGTCACCAAATTGTTTAGTTTTCGTCTTGTGACCATCAGCGCATGGTGGTTTTATTAGAGTACTAGATGACCCGGTGAACTTCGTACCACCACAATAGATTGATTTGACTATAACTTTTCCATCAATCCTATTCAACCTTCCAACTACTATTCATTAAGATCGATAATATTGACGTCATCGTGTCCGGCGTAAGTTTTGTTTGTGAACAAATGAATTTCATAATTTTGTACTTGAAAAATAAATACAGTTAACATTAAATACAAAGCTATCTCGCAAAATTAGATTAATAGACATTTATTAACAGCAGGTAAATAAACAAAGGTCAGAGATGCGTACATGCTACTCGGACATTTCTCATACTCGATAATCATCGTCTTTATGACGTATCTTCATAAGCTGATTCTTAGTCAGTCCCTTTCTCTGAATAGTCGAGGTTGATTGATAATACAACTAACTAAACCAAAATGTGTGCATAAGGGGGTCTGCTATTTCACTGAATATATGATTCAACGCTCTTGCCCACTCACATGGTGCATTGCGAAGAAATAGGTACATCAGAGATTGTTTTTTTTTCAATAACGTAACGTTATTACGTTACGTTATTGAAAAACGTTAACGTTACTCGTTATTA
>JWHW01026467.1:0-54493 GCA_000931545.1 Papilio glaucus
ATATCAATTACTGTATTACTTTGATCTTTCAAACACCATTACTTTCGTCTTATGTACATTCATCTTCATACCTTTACCTTCTAATGAATCATTCACTACATTCAGCATAAGTTGTAGGTCCTCCGCCGATGACGCAAAAACGACCTGGTCATCGGCGTACAAGAGACATTTTACAACTAATTCACCTATTCTCAATCATTCTTTCATCCACCGAAAAAAAATCTGAATTCCTTAATTAAATATATCCATTAACAAAAAATTAAACTCTGATTGCTTGCCCCCAATTTTATGTCTTTTCTTTTTTTGCTAAGTACTGTCTGTAACTGTATGTTTTTTACTGCTTTGCCTTTTTTGTGATGTCTAAATGTCCGGTGTTCGTTCATTTATTCCAGCGTGTACATTGGTGCACATCAAAACCACTCTGTACGACCCTGTTTTGGACCCATTTTTATAACTGGTCAAACATATAACTGGTCAAAATGTCCGCTGTTATTCATCCAAAGAGCATATAAAATATGTCTTCATCCTTAGAGATTGCTCCTCCCTCCTCTGCCCTCCACCGACAAGAACACAATTCTTAAATTGATGATAACTTTTTACGAATCTGTGTCACAATCTCTATGTTATTTGGAATGTTGTTTTCTGTTGGATTCTGTGCTTTGCCTGTCAAATCATTAATGTAGACATTTATAGGATATAGACAGTCTATAGCTATAGATTAGATTTTATTATTATTATTATCAGGGATGTACAATATTCATGTTTGCGATACATCCGATTATAAACAAATACTGCGATATTTGAACGGAAATACAGTATAATATTTACTTTAAGTTAGTATAAAATGAAAGGTTAAATGCGATTTATAACACAAAGTTCGTGTGACGCCACGCCTGTCGATTTCACATTGTTGATTTGAGTTAAACATGTCTCTACTCTTTTATATCCTTGAATACATAAGATCACATCCCACATTCAAGAATAACATATTTCCAATGTGTTGAGTTATATGGTATCTATTAAGGTTATTTGTTATTGTTCAATTGATTTAAAATGGAGCTACTTTTAGTTGTGTCACTTTTTTCTTTGGGTCTAGCATATGACAAAGGTAAGTAAGTAAAAACGGTCCCAAATATGTAATATTAAAAGATTCTGTATTTTTCCATAAATATTAATGTTACATATTTATCCAGCTTCTTTTTATGGAGCTAGTTATATAGCATATCCTCTGCAAGAAGCCAAAGGGGCCACAGATATAAGCTTCAAGTTCCGCACCCATTTGTCAGATGCTTTACTTCTTCTCGCTGCTGGGAAAACTGATTACTGTATGGTGAGTAGGCCTAATTTTACTTTTGTAATTTTTATGAAAGATATGCAACCATTTTGGTCGAAACCTGATAGTAAGTAGTATATAGAAACATACAGTAAAAGTTACATATTTGCAGGTTCGCTATTCATCTTTTCACCCTTTGTGAGTGAAAAAATTGCAACTCAATCCTTTATTTGTGGCTAAATATTAAAAATAATAATTGCGGATTCCGTCAGGAAAAATGACTTGACAGAAATGACAAAATACTAGAGAGAGACTAAGAAAATTTTAAATCCACATTTCTTCACAGAAGAGCCTTAATCTGCTCTGAAAGTGTGTCCTTTGACTTAAAAAACTTGAGTGAAGGTTTACCACTCTGCAAATATTTTAATAGTGGTAGAGCCAGGAATGACAGCATCTGTTGCACTAATGTGTAGCTGAGTATCAATAACAAGTGAATAAAATAAATAAATAGATGCTCACGTCCATAACCAACATAATTCAACATGTCTGGACCACCGAATCATACCTTTCTCAATTATAGTCACAACATCCTCTTATAAGCGACACTTTTCCCTTATAATGCAATTATTAATCCTATTATTCAACGTCACGCCTAACATACTTTTAAGGACCGCATCTCAATGGCATTAACTCTACTAATATGCTTTTCTTACCAAACCTAGCTCTCACTTCCATACATTAAAGTGGGAACTTGTACAGCATTGTGTATTGCCTGAAGAGCCTTCATACACATATGCTGTCTCCTCACTACTGTACCTATAGTGTGTATGTGTGTACCATCTCTGCTAAACATACATCCCAAATACACAAACTCTTCTTCCACCTGTTCCACTTCCTTGCTTCAAACAAACACCATTACTTTTGTTTAATCTACATTTGTCTTCATACCTCTACCTTTCAATGAATCATTCATTCTTCTGTTTCTTTCATGACTCTTTCAATCAGTACTTAACATAAAGTTTTCCCATAATGCTAAGAAGGCTGATTCCTCAGTAATTTTTACAATCATGTTGCGAACCTTTTCTCTTACTTAGAGGGACAATGACAGCTTTACATCAATCTTCCGGTACTAGGCCATGTCTCCAATATATATTGAAAGAAACCAACAGCAGGCTTGCAACTAAACTTTCTGCAGCTCTCAGCATTTCAAGGGAAATCCTGTCATACCCAGGTGCTACCCATAAGAAATGAAATATCTTTTAAAGCTGCAAAATATGAAAAAGTTCTAACTTTAAAGAACTTAACATTTTTGTTTAAACTTTTTCCTTATGAATAATATGAATATATATTATATTTTATGTGATATTGCGTTTATTTCACGATATTGTAACATAACCCTACAATGGGGTTAAAGACTCAAAGCTCAAAGTATATGTTGCAACTGTTGAGTGTTCCTTCTTTTTGCCATTGTTTTGTTGTGCGACAATATTTTTTCATATTATTAACAGAAAATGTATTCAATGCTGAATGTACCTGTGCTAAAAGCTGAATTAAGAAAAATAGATGCCTCTTCCAGTTTTTTCTTTGAACAGCCTTCTCCCGCAGTTTTCTTCGCAAAGGATCTTTATGAATTTCTATATTTTTGCTATTAATAAATACATATCGTGTTATCGTAAGAAAACAAGTAATAAAGTGTTAATATTTTGTATGAAGTTTGACAGATAGTTGGGTACATCCAATAGTAGCCACATCTGGAGTGAGTAAAAGGCAGTTTTTAGCCTCATTCTATGAAAATTACCATTCCATATTTGCTGTTTCCGTATTCGCGGCATATGTACCGAACATAAACCCCATGAATAAGGAGCTTTTGCAGTACTTTATTTTAAAATAAAATTGGGCTAATATGTACAATATTGGATCTAGTTGGTTGTTCATATTTTACTTGCGAAAAGATCTTGACATCTACTTTCATTGTGAAAAGTTTCAAATTGCGCAAATGTATAGTTTGTTATATTATGATACAAAATGGCAGAAGAAATATTGTGGAGCTATTTGGACAAGACTAGCAAAAGAGAGAGATAGTTGGAAAGCACTGGGGGAGGGACCTACGTCAATGAGGATAATTGAATAATATGTATTAATGTAATAACAAATGAATGAACTAATTAATATTAAAATGAATGAATTAATATTGTCATAAAGATTGATTGATGATTGAGCATGCCTGAAAAATGTTAAATTACTTTAAAATTATGGTAGGAATAAAGGTTATTTTTTATTTTATTTTATATGATACATAACTTAGCTGATATACCATTAGTGCTCGAAAAGTGAATAATCGAAAGCGTCCTAATTTCTTTAGCTTACGTCATGTGGTTACACTTAAAGGACAAACACTAGCTGTCCTCTTTTTTCTATTGTTTTAATAGTGTATTGTTAGTTATAGGGTTATTTGGTTGTAGATTCGCCTGGAGAGTGGTCGTTTAAAACTGCATATAAATCTTGGTGCTGGTGAAAGTGAGCTGTCTTCGCCTAAAGGGATTCATCTAAATGACACTCAGTGGCATCACGTGAATATTATCAGGCGGGAAGCAAATCTTACAATGAAGGTATGACAGCAATATTTTGCATGGTTATCATTCATTTATAGCAATGACTGAGAGATGGCGCCTTAAAAGTTTTTTTAGGAAATTCGAGATGGGATAGATATATTGAACAATAAAATCCGTATTCAAAATTAAAAATTATCTCAGATTGTTAGAGCTGCATCCAAGATAGCCGAAAATGTACAAGAATTTCTAAATATAAATGTAATCCCTTGTAAACAATATGTTGAAGATCGAGTGTCGAGTTGACACACTCTAGTGTGGGTGATCTTATACTCAGAATAACCAAAACGGTCACGGTTCGCTTAAGGTCATATAAATTTATGCACCGATTCGACGCACTCCGACGACGAGCCTTATAACTTGCCTTTACGCTTAGCGTTTGTGGACTACTGAAGCATTATAGCTATCTGCGTATTATCAAAAAAAAATGCTGGCATTTGTGTCTTCTAAAACTGACTCCTTCCCTCAAGTCAGTCAGGCAAAAAGTCAAGCCATATAATAGTTTACGTGTGAATGTCATTTTTATAACGTAACATACAACTATAGAATAAACCATGCTTACAATATAAAACCGATTTGGTTTAAAAACGAAAAAAAAAGTACTAATTTGAACTAAAGAGTTGAAGACTTTAATAATCACAGGTATAATATTTTTTTAGGTTGATGAAAGTACAGTAAAGAAGCGATTACCCGGAAGGTTTTTTGAATTGAATATACACTTTGGAATATTTCTTGGTGGACAAGGCGATTTTTCAGAATTGTTTCTTGGTCATATGGAAAATTTTCGAGGCTGTATAGAAGATGTAAGTGACGTAATTTTGGATATCGTCAAATGTATGAAACAATAATTTATGTGTATGTTGTTATTATTTGTTGATTAGATGGGGGAGGGGGTATATTTTAATGCTGTTATGTTATCTTATCATTTTTTGATGATTTTCTTGATTAATTATTGTTTTGTATATTATCATACTACCACACGATAAAAATTCATTGCAATTTGCTTATCTCACTTGGCTTTCTATAGGTGTACTACAATGGAGTAAAAATTATTGACAAAGCTCGTAGCCGCAGCGGCTCAGTACACGTCGAAGGCGTCACTTGGAACTGTGCTCCGGAGTTCGACGCCGATATTAATTCTGATATAAGTTTCGTTGATGAAGGTGCTTATTTAATTTTACCAAGGATCAATTCAAGAGCTGGAGGGCGGTAAGTTAATTTTATGTTATAACCAATTTTTTTTCATCATCATCCGGTGCCATTGGAACTCTGGAACTGTGGTGAATGACGACACCAAATTAAAAAAAAAACGTTAAATAATTTATGGTACTATCAGTCCTTTTAATGTGTAATAGTCGCTCTTATAAAGTGTCGCTAACGGACTCTTGTTAAAAACTTCTGAGTATCACAATTTAGATGTATGTAGAGGAAGCGAGAGAGGTGTGCGGGGATCGCGCTAAATGCAAATCCATAATCTCTGCCTACACCTTTGGGTTACGGACTTGAGCGTATATAACACGATTTCAGGAACACAGAAAAGAACATCCTACCTGTCTTGGTAGGATCATGCAATACTGGTTGCCAAGAACAACAAGGTTATAATACTTTCAGTGTTAAAAAGTTATGACATCTCTAGCAGACCAGGAGGATCCTTCCTGCGCTCGGATTTGTACAAAAAATTTACTGATTGGCCGTTTCGTGATTGTCGAATAAAGTAATCCAAAGGGATTTAAAAGTTTTATTACTTTTCAATTAAATAAATATCATGCCAAACTTTACAACGAACTACCATCGTGTATGTTGAATCTTCATCGACGAAATCCTCTTTGTTTTTTTTTCTTAGATGGCAGATAGAGTTCAAAACGACAACCCCAAATGCTATTATCCTTTACAATTACGGCGGAGGTCGGGGCTCCGATTTCTTAGCGGTAGAGATCCTAGAAGGAGTTGTTCGTGTCAAAATGGCCAAGGGACAAATAATTCACACTGTGAGAGTCAACGATGGTCAATGGCATAAAATACATTTGCTCTTTAATCCATCGCTTATTGAGGTAAGATGGCTTGCGATTTTTTTCTAAATTTATGTGGTGTATATATTTTCTTTTGTATCTATTGTTTTCATTCTATATGCTAGCTAACCCTGGCAACCTTCGATCCGCTTTATTTATTTTCGCGCGCGTTAGTTTTTATTTTGTGATAACTCCGAATATATCAATTTAAATTATAAATGGTGTAAGGGTGCATTGTGCATGAAATGCTTAATGTTATTTTAGTGTTATTATTATTTTTATAGTAAGCACTATCGCAGTCTTTTTTATAGATCTTTTTAAGGTATACAATTCCGTAGTACATTATTTTGATCTGCCTATAAGGTTTAGACAACGTTTGTAATGTAAGCCCACCAAAATAGGTATGTTTTTTACGACGTCACTTCTTCTTCAAATCTTTGAAATTCACTCCTTTTCTCTACTATAACAAACTGGGGCTATAGGAGTGAGGAGTCAGCATGTTTCTATAAAGGCTAGTCTGGCAATACACAATGCTATACTAGTACTCACTTTAATGTATGGAAGTGAGAGCTGATTTGGCAGGAAAAGCATGTTAGTAGAGTTAAAGCCGTTGAGATGCGATCCTTAAGAAGTATGTTAGGCGTGACGTTGAATAATAGGATGAAAGGAGCGTTAGAAGGCATAAGTGTGGCTTAAAACTGTATATTGTGACTAGAATTGACAAAAGTATGCTTCAGTGTTTTGGGCATGTTGAAAGGATGAATGAAGATAAAATAAATCAAATTTATATTGCAAAAGTGAGTGGCAGCTTTGACAGGGGACGTCCAAGGAGAACTTGTATCGATCAGATTAGTCACTAAATAAGGGAAGTATAAGGAGGAGCAGCCAGCTTGTGTACGTAGATGTATGGATATAGAAGAAGCGAGAGAGGTATGTCAGGACAGGATTCCAAATGAAAATCGGTTACGGGGGTCTCACGTGGTCGCATATTTATTTTTATTACACATACTAACCTTACTCTTGAGTCACTCTGTCTATTGATGAAAATCCTTTTCGTAGTTTGAAAGATCTGGGAGAACAGACAATGGAAGCGACTATATTTTATAATTTTTAAACATGTAAACAAAGGCGATGTGCTTATGTATGTACCGCTGGACCGATTTTGATTAAATTTACAGGAAATGTTCAGATTGGCTTAGCGAGTAATCATGTCAACTTAATAGCGATCGGATCAATGTTATTAGTGCCTACCATATATACATATGTATACAGGGTGTAACTGAAGGGGTAGACCAACGTTGGAGGAGAGGTCGAGTGTCTCAATATCTAATTACTTAGCCCAATTTATATTCAGAGATTTTCAATGAATCTAATGTTATTTGAGTTTTTGTCAATAAAAGTGTGAATCAGATTTTAGACTGAAATAGGTCCATATCATTAAAAATATTAGGTGTACACCAGCACTTTTTTTTGAACTAATTTAATAATGGGGCTTTTAGTTCTGAGCTTTCTGAAATTAGTTCCTCTCATTTCCACACGTTTTAATTTTCCTTTTTATATTTTGCTTTTTTGTAATATATAAAAAAACTCTCCCATCTTTTTAGTCATGCAGAAGTTGTTTTATATTCTAATACACCTTCTTGAATCACGATTCATTTAATTGATGCAACCCGCGTATCATTTTTTGTATCTGAGATTACAGACAGCGAAAGCAACTTTGTTTTATACTATGTAAAGATGATATTTGATGTTTGTTTCGCATGCTACGCGGTCGTTAGTGTGCTGCGACAGTAACTCAGGAGGAGTTACTGTCGTGGAGGTGTGATGCAGTTTTTTTTTTAATTTTTAATTAAGTTTTAGAATGCTGGCGTGAATAATAGATAAGTAACACTTATGCGTTAAGTCTGATGAGTGAGTTACCACACTTAGCCATTTTAGAACTACATTAACAATTTCCTTGTCATCTTTTTTTTGATCGATGATATATTTTCTCGATTTTATTCTTCCCCTTAACACATATGTTAGTGGAGTACTGTTTAAATACACAAATGCTATTTAGAGATTTTTGATTTTTATTTTGTATGAATGTAGAAGAAGCGAGAGAGGTGTGCCAGGATCACGCCAAATGGATATCCGTGGTTCCTGCCTACCCCTCTGGGTTACGGGCGTGAGCGCATATTTATTTATTATAGATATTTTGAAGGAAGCATTGCGTGTAATATTGATGTATAGTGTAATTCCAAGTCTGAAACGTTGCGATGGAGTGATTATTTGAACACGGCTTGCGGTCGTCGTTAGCTGTTAACCTAGTTTTAAAAATGAAGGCTCATTAGAGGTTTCGCTCAAGTAAATGCCTCGAGTTCTATTATTTAAATGGATAGACTACTTTTATGAATTTGTTTAATTTAGGACGAACTTATGTGTATGAAGAGTGCTATTACAATTTGCATAACCATAACCATATGCGATTTTTATGATTTTTTGTATGAAGCTTAGCGTTAAAGATACCAATTTTAAGGCCGCTGTCCCACTGTCGTTTTGCGACTTTTATGTCGCGAATGGCATGCGTTAACGCGACAGTAACGTTGCGTTTTTTTGGCAACAGGCACCATCACTACATCCTTTTCTGGTGACTCTAAAACTCTCAGATTAGAAAGTTGGTCAAATGTAGTTTACGGCATTAGCAAATGTTTATGAAATTCCGGTTCATCGTATATATTATTATTAAAGTACACTGCGAAAAACTAGTTTTATGGTAATCGATTGGATCATAAAAGATCGCCACAGATAGAAATCTTATATTTTAGATGGCTTATTGAACCTTGAATATCGGTGGAATACATGTATTGAGATATCAGGCGGCTATGTAGAAATATAGAAAGATTACAAAAATAGCTGTTTTTTTTTTCATGAACGGGTACTTATCAAATAGCTCTCGTAGACTATATAGAAAATATTAAAGAAAATGTTGTTGATA
This sequence comes from Papilio glaucus, assembly GCA_000931545.1. Classification (NCBI taxonomy): domain Eukaryota; kingdom Metazoa; phylum Arthropoda; class Insecta; order Lepidoptera; family Papilionidae; genus Papilio; species Papilio glaucus. Next base: position 8,869 of record JWHW01026467.1, read on the forward strand.
TAATTCTGTATTATACAGATTTTCTAAAACTAATTGTTAAGAAATAATAATCGGTAAGAACCGAAAGATTAAATAATATTTCATATATTTTTTTGGGAATTACAAATTCTCATACATCTTTTCAAACAAATTTTCGTAGTCTATTTAACTTTATTAAAGCTTCACCCGGTTGTCTTTATATCTATCCGGTATCATGAGATTGAATCTGTTAATATCATCTGATAAAATCCAAAGTGAGACACCGATGTAGGTCAAATTTAATTTTAAAAACTACGATGATGCTGTCGAACGAAATATTTATATTAAGGGCATAATAAAGTTATTTCTTCATTCTCTTCAGCTATCGGTGGACAACATAGCTATGAGCACTCGAATAGAGAGCGGGGGTATGCGGTATCTGGATCTGTCAGACTCTTTCTACCTCGGCGGCATAGAGTCGGAGAAACGACAGCGCGCTTTTGCAAAAGGGATCAAGGCTGCCGATTCAAGTATAATGGTAAGGTGATAATTGCCCATACTATCCTGGTACTCACTTTAAGTCACTTTGCATATACCGTAAAATAAGTAGTTCATAATTTACTGTTTTAAGCTCTTTGAAATATGAATATCTATGATTATTTCTATTATATATTAGGTATTATTAAGTAAATGGGTGGTGAATAAAAGCTAGTGACATTAGATATGTATTGTGCCGTGGAAAAAATTGGTCTTCTTGTAAAGATCGCTAGGCGTACTTGTAAATTGTCGTTACTCATCTCATGATCTCTTCCCTGTCATCAAGCCTGTCGGAAAGAACTTCGTTGACAGCCGATTGCATTGAAACTGTCTGATAGACGTAAACATAGACAATATGTCGATTTGTATGCTTAGATTTACCAAGTTTTTTAGAGGCTGGTTTTCACTGCAAGTGTTGGATGTGACCATCGTTCATTTTCACTATGAGACAACAATGGGTACATATTAAAATAAGAAGAAATCAAATATCCATAGGAATTTGTTTCCGCGAAATTATTTTTAATTGTCATGTACATATAAAAAAAAATGTATCAAATTTATGTGTTTCTTTGCAGGGTTGCATCAAAACGATCGAAGTGGACGATAAAATGTACGGCTTACCGAATGCAGTGGTGACATATGGTGTCAGCCCTAAATGCGTGTGGTGGTACCCTTGCCACGCTAACCCGGCCAACCCGCCTTGCCTGCCCAACGCCGTCTGCGAACAGCATGGACTAGATCACTTCACTTGTAAATGTGACTCGGAGCTTTGTATTAATCCCGACTACGCCGAAAAGTATAAGGTGAGCATTGAAGTGATACAAATATGTTTTTTTAAATGGTATAGGTATCATGGGTCCTCAAGGGTCCCAGAGTCAGAAAATTCGTCAAAATTGCAAAAAACAGGAACCTGTATTTTTTTGTTTATGTAGATTATTTATTTTAAATAACATACATTAACGTAAACTTATAATTAATTAATAAATAAATGTAAACTTATGTCTGATCCACAGGTTTTCTCGAAATCGAGCAGTGAGCTAGAACTAGTCTCGCTTTATCCACTGACAGTACAGGAGGGGGGAGTGGCAGTGATCACAACACAGAACATAGATGTTGTGCTAGATCATCACAAGTATGGAGTCAGGCCGTCGGGTGTAGTGCTACATGTAGCGCAAGCGCCAATGCATGGACGAATCGCCGTCGATCTATCGCTACAGAGGAATCTACCACAGTACACTAACTACATTGACAGTGAAGGGAAATCGAAACAGTTCTTCACCCTCATGGATTTATCTAGGGATAAGGTATTTCTTGATTTAGTTTAATTGTGATTAATGAAAATAATCCTATATATCCTGTCCTTGGTGCATGTAGTCAGAACCTACCAGAACTAATCTGCATTCTGAATCTAGAATATAGTGGCAGCATTAGATGCATCTATGGTCTAGTGTCCTATAGCATACTGCCTATTTTTTTTGTCCACTTAATATTTATATAACGTCCACTTAATATTAATATTACCTATAACATTGTCATAGGTACGAATTTGATTTGGAAAAAGTTGAATTTGATTTCCGAATTAGAAATTAAAAACTTATACATTTGAAATAGCTTTCCTTAAATTTAGAAAGTTAATGAATATTGTAATGTAATCAAATTTGGGAAAGTTGAATATTCATAATTTTTTTTTCTTAATTTTTATATATGTTTAAAAAGGTACAACTAACATTTTTCAATATATATGTATATATATGTTCAGGTGCGTTACGTACACGACGGCTCGGAAAACCACCAGGATGCTATAGTAGTGGAGATGGAGTTATTGCCCGAGGCTCGCTTCACCTTGCCGAGCTACCTTCAAGGTCGGCATGCGTTCGCACTACACGTCAACGTAACACCTGTCAATGACGCGCCAGTACTGAACCTTCCACCGGGAAAGGTGCTACGGCTCACACAGGTATGATTATGTGAGGATCTTCACACGGACCCCAACACTGGTAGATTCCTGTTGAATACATACCTTGAACTGATTAATACAAGTAGTGTGAGTGAGAACAAGTGAGAAGAACTTATATCTGTCTGGTGAGGATGCGTATTTCCAAAATATAACTTGTGTCAAGCGCTCTATAAAGTTGAGGTCGATTATAAATTGGAACGAACTTTGATCTGTCATCTTTTCTGTCATTTTCATTGAGCTGATTAATTCTAGATGTAACACATTTAGAATTAATCAGCTCGATGAAAATCCGTTATCGAATACCATAACCATACTATTTACCTTGATTCCTTGAAATGGATTTTTAAAAATTTAACCAAAAACTCCATTATAATGATAAATTATTTTGTTATAATTAATAATTATTCAATTTACTACTTATTCAAAGAGTAACGGTTAATATTTATATGACAAAATATTTAGTTCGAAATAGCTTGTTTAATGGAAAATACCTGTTATTTTTTTTTAGGCTGCCTTTTTTTTAATTTGTTATTTTATTAAGATATTTTTATTTATCGTTTTATTTTTCAGTGCTGCAAAGCGATTCGATTTGTTTATTTGGGTTGCTTATCGTAGTTGCATGCTTTGTTTGTTGCAAACCCGCTGAATAACTGCATCTAACAAATTAACATTGAGTGAGTATTAGTTTTATATTTTTTTTATTTAAAAAAATTTCCGGTAACAAGTCTCTGTTCAGAGATCTAACAATATAGAAAATTGTTCTGAATTTGATCTGTGAGAAAATACAATCTTTATTTTTATTACTAGTTTGTTGCCTTTGTTGGTATTCGAACCCAGGACCTGCGGCGTTACAAGAATTCAAATACAATGTAATCTAATAGGCTACTGATAAGTTGTTAATGTTTTTAAATATTTATTTATAATAAATAAAATAGCGTATGAGAACAATTTCGCCTGATGTTAAGTAGTGATGTGGTCGAAAGACTGTACGATATTGTTTGAATGTTACGTTGAAAAAAAAACACAAAAAATGTTTTTATATTTTCCTATCGATGTTTCTTTGTGCTTTCAAAATATTCATGAAAACATTCGGAAATTATTTCCTGAATACGGAAAGATGAAACAGTGAATTAAACAATATTGAAATATTAAATTATATATAAATTAATTCCATACATTAGTTTTATTTAAAAAACTTATGTAATAACAACAAATAGTTCAATGTATTGTTTATTATTTAATTCATTAGTGTTTTATGCATGTTGAATAACTCAAGTATATTTTGGCTTACGATGATAAACGCTTACATTATTTATTTAGATTTTTAGTTATTAGAAACATTAATTTAAAAATGTGAACTTATATAATAAAGCACGGCATGTAAGTTTTTAGACGCCATAAAGAAAAAAAAAAACATTTTTCTGTATTTATTTAGATGCATAAATTATACTCCAGAAATAATCTCTGCGCCAATTATATTTTGTGTGCCCAATGTCATACAACAATTAAAAGATAATGATATTATTTAATTTAATAACAAGCAATTAATATTAGTGCATAATTCGTTCACAATATCCTATGTATGAGGAGATGGGAGGAATTGAACTTACAAAGATCTTTAAATCATTACTAAATACATAAATTCCCATTATTACTGCATGTTATTTGTACAGGGTACCCGTAAAGTGATAACATCGGATATTCTAAAAGCGGAAGATCCGGACACCGCACCTGAAGACTTGCTGTATACTGTGTTGCACGGAAAGAATGAAGCTAGCAGGTGATTCAGTACAGATTCAATTGTACTTCGCTGATACAATTTCTATTAACTTACAACGATGTCACCTCCACATACACCTCATATTTTATACATCTCACATAAACTGAGCCTTCAGTTTCTCTTGTTTTTAGATGCAAATAAGCAGTGGGTCGTATAATGTTAAGTGATCAAGGCCGCCCATGATTATCATCAGAGGTGCTGTAGTAAGATTTCTGGCTTTTAGAAAAGGATGGTCTTCTTAATGAACCCTTAGTACTTGGAAATGCCTTCCCCAAGACAGCTGAGAATATAAGGCTTGTAGAATGTCAACCACCAAGATTGTGTAAATTAAATTTGTAGTAATCTTGAGAGTTCTAGTGAAACTCAACTCAATTCTAATGAAACTATTGGGACTGGTTTTCTAGCCAAATTATTCTACGTCTAGGTTTTTGGCGGATGATTTTTTTTTATATTATATTGAATTGTTTCAATCGCAGTGGTCATATCGAGATGTCAGGCCAACCGGTCGATTCGTTCACACAACACGATATCGACGCAGGCGTCGTCTCATACGTCCACGGCTCCAGTGGGGACAAGCAGTTGAACAAAACCTCCCTACGTTTGACATTACAGGTCTGATTTATTTTAAAAAAAAATTCTTACGTTAAATATTAATGGGGTCATGTTTCTTGTCTTTTCTACTGCGCTTCGCTCTGTTCTCGACTCGTAGCATACATTTTTATTATAAAGAATAATGCTAAGTGATGATGCTATAGGTGTCTGACGGTATCGAGACTAGTGGTGCAAGCGTGCTGCGCATCTCCATAGTGCCGCTGCAAGTGCGCCTCGTTAACAACACGGGCCTACAGCTGGTGCACAACTCGTACGCACTTATCACCGCCGACAACCTCACATTCACCACCAACGCTGAAGAGAGCAACGCTCAAGTCCGGTAAGTGTATACACCTTTATAAATTTTACGTACCTTTATAATCATCTCCCTGCCCTTTTCACGCTTTATGTGGGATCGGCATAAGGTTTATTAGGTTAAATATATCTCTATATAAGCTTCGTAATACTTTTTTCATTTATGGGATTTTATAAAGACTAAGAGTATTTATTTATTTGAGGGTTTGAGTGGAGGGGAAACCAGATTATGCGGGATTATAATTCTTTTTTTCATGCATTTCACGCATGGGCGTGAATTTGTGATAATTACATGTTATGGTCATTAGATTGATCATGATAGTTATGTATGAAATATTGTCTTAAAAAGATGTTTATCAAAGAATAAAATAGGTTTGTTGCGTTTGACATGATATGTCAAATTGTCAATGTACAGTTCACAATTGACCGTCAGTTATTCTTTGTAACCCTGATGAAATACTTTATGTTGTTGTTTTACAGGTATGATATAGTTAAGCCGCCTCAGTTCGGGGTCGTGGAGAGAATGCGAGTGTTGGACGGCACTTGGCAAACGGTCGACTCGTTCACTAGCGAAATGATCAACTTTGGCCGCGTGAGATACATGCACCTCTTGGGCAATCCATCGCATGACGAATTTAAGGTTTGTTATTACGTTTCTATTTATTTGAACCATTTGTAAATGTTACATAATTGAAATGTCACGCAGCGCAGCAAAGACATTTTATTAGTCTATGTTTTAAAATGAAGCCGAATTAGAATAACATCATTTAATTAAATATATTAACGTAAAAAAAGCGATCAATTATTTCTGCTACTAGTGAATATGTTAGATTTATAGGTCTATGTGCAAGTATTTTTCATTTATACAGTTAATATATAATATTGTATGTCCTTACAGTTTAAAGCATCAGTAGGTGCTATACGAACGAACATTCTCTACGATTTTCGATTGACTTTTATCAAACTGGAACTATACCAATCTACAAATGAAGATTTGGTACTGAATAACACAAGGGAAGCCTTCATATCGCCTCTGCACTTACGATTTCAAACAAGACCCATCGCACTGGCCGCTGATAAAATATTATATACAATACTTAAGCCTCCGAAATATGGTATCTTGCATTTGTCTTCGGGCAAACACCATTTACAAATTTACGGTACGTTTACGCAACAGGACGTAGACACAGATCAACTGTGGTACAGATTGCACAGGAGGGCGTATTCACATATACACGACGAATTTTCGTTCGTCGTGGGCGCGAACGAATGCGAGAATGTCACCGGCGTGATGACCGTTCGGCATACTCCGAGCTATCTGACCTCCGAACACTCACAAGGCAGACTTCACACCACCTTAGAGAGACTGCAAGTCATGGAAGGCTCTAGAATGGCAATACCGACGAGCCACCTCAACTTCCGAACTGACACCGTCACTAACTTACTGTTCAACATCACCCATGTACCGAGACACGGCAAGATCGAAGTGATCAATGACAATCTCAAAGTGATAAGAGACAATACGACATACTTCACCCTGCAGGAGTTGAACTCGGATCGCGTGTACTACGCGCACGACGACTCCGAAAGCAGACGCGACTCGTTCCATTTCATGGCTCTAAGTCCCGAGCCAGAGGACTTTCAGTACGTCGGTGTGTTTCATATAGATATTATACTGAAGAACGATAATAGTCCAGTGCGCGCTAATGAGAATGTCTTCCATATAGTACATGGCGGGGCAAGACTTATAACAGCGAGGGACCTGAGCTATACCGATGCGGACTTGGACACGAGACCGTCGGATATAATCTACACGGTGCAGAGATTCACAAAGGATCCACCCAATGGCGGAATATATCGCGCCGATAACCCTTCGGAGCAAATTGCTCAATTCTCACAGGACGACATCAATAAGAACTTGGTGCTGTTCAAGCATCAAGGCAAGGAGTATGGTAAGATGGCGTTCTGGATATCGGACGGCTTGTTCGACGTTAATGGGAACTTGGAGATTCAAGCGTCGCCGCCGTTCATACGGATGTATCCCACGAATGGATCGATCGTGGAACATGGCAAGGCTGTCGTGATTACCGCCAAAGACATGCAGGTAAAGGTTATCTATTAATGAGCCATATTTCTAAGCAGATCCTTATTACGTATTATACTTGTTTTCTTACTTCAGGTGGACACAAATATGAATTGCCTAGAGGAAGACATTCGTTACGAGGTGACTCAAGAACCAAAGCACGGTACTATGGAAGTGGGCGAAGGTGTGGGCGCGTCTAGCTTCACTCAACTAGACGTGGCTGCCGGCAGGGTCGCCTACAGACATAAGGAGCCTAATGTTCCAAGCGATTGCTTCCGGTAATATAAATAATGCACATATATGTATATATATAAACGACAAACGAGCAATCCGTTCACTTGATTAAAAATAATGTTTCTTTTTATTTTGTATTTTTTACATGGGTAGCGGTATTCACTTCAACTTGCTTGTTTGTTTTTTCATTATATAAAAACGTACATTCATACAATAATGTTTTTCTGTTATAACTTTGTGTTCGTAGTTTCAAAGTGATGTGTTTGGACACTTGGGGCGAAGGCACATATCCTATCAAGATATTTCCGTCCAGTTATTGGGAGCCTTTACGCGTAACGACGAACAAACCGCTGGCTGTGGAAGAATCAACCAGCGTCAATATAACTAAAGATGTTCTAGAGGTAAGTAAACATTTAATATTCTTATTAGTTACTTTCTTATAACATAATCTTGATCGCTGAGTAACACGACAAGTTCAAAACCGATCGCTTAACCAAAAGTTATTATTTACAGTAACATTGAACTATTGTTTGATATTACCTTCGCTTTCGGTAATTGAATTTAAAAAAAAAGAAATTGTTATTGCAAATGGCGTAAAATAAACAGATGCGGCCAAAGATCTGATTAGAATATATTAATTATCATACCAAATGAAAATCTCACATATTAATATAGTTGATGAATGTTTAGTAGTATTATTTTGTATACCTTCCACAGGTGATGCATCCACAAATAGAACCATCGAACATAGTTTATCAAGTAATAGAGGGACCTTACTATGGTTGGCTCGAAATAACATCGACCCCGGGTACATTGGAAGTAGAGAATTACAATGAGGAACCGGTTCACACTCGAGTGTTTGATCAATCTATCATCAATGTCAACCGGTTAACTTATGTCCAGTCCGGCGTGAACCGTACCAGGGATCGAATTAAAATGGACGTCACTAATGGAATAGTGTGGCTAAAAGGAGTGGAGTTAACAGTTATAATTATTCCCGAACACTTTTACGTGAAAGCTATGAACCTAACAGTTGTGGAAGGTGATGCTGTCAGCTTAAAGCCAGACTTATTCAAGACAGTAACAGAATACTATCGTGGAAAGGTGGTCTCGTATAAGGTGATCGAGAAACCAAAGTTTGGGAAGATTGTGATGGGCGATCAAGATATTGGACTTCTGCCGGTTTTAAAGTTGAATTCTGGTAATATACAGGTAAGAATAATAAATTTAAGACCTTGACCCTGTCTATTGATTTAAAGGAAGATTTCGTCGTTATTTTTAATGACTTCCCTATGATATTAAATGATAAATTACGAACCTAATAAATACCTTTCTCTGAATTCTATTGCTATTATACAAAAAACGAAAGTTTTTCAATTCATGTTTTACGCGAAGTGTTTTTTGATTAATTGACAAATAACTTCATCATTCAATAGCCTCGTTTGCCTGTTATTTAGCACAAGTACAAGGTCAGAAAATGTTCATTTATTTTATTCTCAGTACGTGAACGATGGTTCGGAAGAGACCGCGGACGTTCTCAGGCTGGTTGCATTAACCGACGGCGGTAAGGAGAGCGAGCCGTTTTACTTGTATATCAACATAGCGCCAGTCAACGACGAGACTCCCATAGTGGCGGCTAACACTGGCCTCTGTGTATGGGAGGGCGGCACCTTCTTATTCACAAGGAACGAACTATGTGAGAAGACATTACGTATTTGTTTCCCTCCTTTTTCCTATACAAAATATGGAAATTTTTCTGATTGTAGATTCTGTAGTAGTGAATTGCCTAATGTTATTCTGCGTCTATAAACAAGTATAGTACTGTAGCTACGAGCCTGATGCCTTTAAATTATGCTTACTTCACTTAATGACCTTAAGTTGTATCACTCAACCTTCACTTAACCCTGCCCCCTGACCTGCTAACACAATCGAGTCACAATGGTTTCACATTTATTGATAAATAAATATGCGCTCACGCCCGTAACCCAGAGGGGTAGGCAGAGATCATGGATTTCCATTTGGCGCGATCCTGACACATCTCCCTCGCTTCTTCTACATTCATCTACGCATACATGCTCATCGGTTATGGGTGCTCCTTATATCGCCCTTTTTTAGTAAGCATTTATTGATGTAGCATTTTTATAACTAATTCCAGTATTATAAAACTATTAAAAATGTGAACTGAGAGCCAGGTGTGCCACTTGCTTGCTCGTTCATTCGCTTCTTGTCGTTTTATAGATGTAAGCGATATCGATACACCACTGGAGAACGTAACGATCCGCGTGGTGGACATAGCGTCTGGCTACGTGGCGCTCAAGCACGACCTCGATAGTCCGCGGGATCACTTCACGCAGGCGGACATCGACAGAGGCCAAGTGCTCTTCGTGCACACCAGTCAGTATACTATTTTTTCTTCTTTGTGTGGTTGTTTTTTTTTATTCTGTATCATGAAAGAGACCTTTTTTAAATAGTGTTAACACAAACTTAACATCAGATGAATGACTGAGAATCGAATGAGATCTGAGCAGATTTTATTGCAAATTTTAATTAATATAAGATGTAAAAAAATCGAAGTTTAAATTTTCAGATGGAAGTAAAGGAAAAATGATATTCAACGTCACTGATGGTCTGCACGAACTGTCGAAGATCACATTTCTCATATCGACGAAAACTGTCTCCCTCAAGCTGGTGCGCAAACACAACCTGCGCGTGTTCCCGCTCATGAGCGAGCCGCTCAACAATTACTTGTTGATGGCCAGGTGTACTGATCCGGCCAGGACTATTACATTTAAAGTGGTCCGCGCGCCGAACTTCGGCAGACTTATCATGATGAACGGGGACAATCATCACCGGCCCATTAAAACGTTTACACAAGATGACGTCAATAATACCCTAGTATATTATGAACACACCCATCCGTTCTCCGATCTGTATACGAATGACTCGTTCGTATTTAATATAGAAGCTGCCCTCGCGAAATCCATTACCGACCAGATATTCAATATAGACATTTCCGTCTCCTCTGGTGGTCTCGCAAAGTACGTGCACATACCGCAAATAAAAGTACAAGAGGGTGAGAAGGTGCCTATTGTTGTGAATGTAAGTAATGTAATAAGTTATTTAGAGAGTCAGGCGGGCGTGAGACAGCCTCAAGTAGAGGCGCAGTGGTCGCAGCCTGCGCACGGCCGTTTGAACCCTTCCATGTCGTCCCTGACGCAAGCCCAGCTCGAGACGGGCGTCGTTAACTACGAACACGACGGCTCCGATACTCTATATGACAAAATAGATATGTCTCTATACCTTCTGCCGGATTACGTTCTCCTCTGTAATGTCACCATAGTTATTACAATAGTGCCCGTTAACGATCAACCTTTTAGACTTTTAACTGACACACCCCAAATACAAGTTGTGCAAGGAGAAAATTATACGATTACTAAAAGCGAACTGTTTACCGAAGACGCCGATACAGACCCGACGGGTATACTATATGATATAATTAGCGGCCCGACTCAAGGCAGGATCGTTATGCTCGACAAAAATCAATCATTGGACGAAGCACATTCCATAAACAAATTCTCTCAGGAGGACATAAACGACGGTCGGGTGGTTTACGAACACTCTGGTATGCTTCAAACCGCTACTTTTTACTTCAGAGTGTGGGACGGTCAGTTCAAACCGACGTACACTGTATTCACAATAGATGTGATACCGGTGGTACTAAATGCGTCAGCTCTTCACCCAATTTACCTTCAACAAGGCTCCAATGTGGCCACCGTTACGACCGAACAAATAAAATTGGATACCAACGCTAAGAAGTCGAAAGTGTGGTACAACATCACACGCCAACCTCTCCATGGAATGATTTATGTCGGTAGAAGCCCAGTAACTTATTTTTCACATAAAGATTTAATGGACAAAGTGGTTATATATATGCAAAATGATATGACGGTCGCTAACGATAGCTTTGATTTAATAGCGTATGCTCACAATACCAACTCAACTCTTCCCTTCGTTGTAGAGTTGATCGTTCAGCCTTTGATGATACTTGGAGAATTGAAGGTAGATGGGGATAAATCGAAACTAAATTTGACCAGCTTGGACGCGACTGAATTAGCAAAATTGACTGCCAGCGATCCAGTGTACACAATCATAAATAAGCCCAGGTATGGAACAATAAAAAAGATTATCCGAAGTTCAGGTGAAAAGACAAGTGCCAGAGAAAGGGAAGTGGCTTATTTTACACACGAAGACGTCAAAGCTGGTGTGATATACTTCGTTACTAAGAAGAAAATGAGTGATTTGAATGGATACGAGGACAGTTTCCGTTTTCTTTTGACCGCGTCGATATTTCAACCTGCCGCTGGCGAATTGAAGATCTTTATCGGAACCAGATCTTCGAAGAATTTGCCCGGACCTAATGATCCTGAAAGTCATGAAGGAACCATGGTGAGTTACTTTTAAAGATACATACATACACCAACACAGATTTATTTTGAAACCAGTATATTTACTAGCATAGTGACACATTTCAATAATTCAGACTACAGACACAATACAATTGCTATCTCGTGTGTATTTTGTTTAAAAAAGTAAAATATAGGGACGCGCTTTTCCATTTCCTATTATTATTATTATTTATATATAATAATAGATGTAGGTGACAGTGGTAAAATGAGACTACACGATCTAGCTCAAGTGCGCCCGCGCCTATATATCTTACAAGATTACTAATTTTATCTTTAACAAGTAAATTACCTCCACAGTACTTAACAATAAGCCTCAATACTAAGTTATACAGATAAACAACATCACTTACAATTTAAATTGATTGATAAGTAATTTTTGAACTGCTTCTGTTATTTAATTCACTGCACAGTAATAATGAAGGACAATAACGAACTTTTGTTCACTATTAATGATGGGATGCAACTAACAACTAAATATAACCCAAAATCTGTTTATGTTATTTTAGGTAAATGGCAGTGAACCTACATCCTACTACACGATCATACTTATAGCACTAGCCGGTGTAGTGCTAACGATTATAGCGATAGCGGGTCTGATCAAGTGCCGGCGGTACTACGCTCGAGAGAGGAACGTCCCTGTGAAAAAACACGGCCAGGGCCAAGGAGCGGTCGCGCCTATACCCCTGCCACGGCCACCCGAGCATTTAATGCCATCACCCACCCAAGGCACACCACCTATAAAACGGTAAGTGTTAAACTACTAGAAAAATTTGCATAAACAAAAGTGATGTGTTCGCACCACCATACATATTAATTAGGCTTATGATAAAATAATAATATTATTAAAACAATTTTCTTTTGTGAAAGAGTACCAATTTATCAATAATATTGTATTTTAGGGCACTTTAAATACTTTTTTTTAAATTTATATATTTATATCAATTTTATTTTTCTCGTCTTCGTGAAAACTTTTAAGTCAAATTTCACTTATTAGCTTGCAATATTTTTACAAATATTTTCGATGTTTTTGTTTTACATAATACAAAGAGTTTTGATATAGGTACGTACCGTCGGAGCAGTCGGCCACGACCGGTGCGAGCACGCCCGTGCCGTCCGCTGGCAGCGTAGCTTGCAAGGTGACACCCCTACCGGACGCCCCGCCAGACCTCAACGCGCGATACCCGTATGGAGCTGATGTTAGTACATTTGTGTTTAATTTTATTACTTTTAATTGATTAATATAATGTCGAACATAAATGTGCTGATCTCATGTTGCGCGTCTATCCGAAACTAGATTTGTTTAGAGCATAAATACGGAAAAAGACAAAAGAAGCCAAGGACCTTCTGACGCCTAGCTTCCCAAACTAAACACGGAAGTACAGTCCGGCTGAGAACTATCCTGTCCATCCCCTTCTCCTCAAATCCTCCTTTGATTTATCCTTATTGGAAAAACGTGGGAAGAGGAAGAGGAAGAGGATTAGGCATCCGGCACCTCACTCATCAAACAAAACTCAGAAATACTACTATTTTGTCCTGCCCACACCTGTAATCTGTAAGGTCGTGGTTAATATATCTTTATTAAAAGCTAAAACGACACGCTTGATGTGTTTCTGAACTATGTTTTGAAGGTGGAGGAGTGGAGCAACTACGAGCCTAGCGAGTCTACTTACACCGGCATGACATTGGCGAACCCGATGCTCCGCCGCAACCAGTACTGGGTCTGACCCGCGAGCACGGGCACGCTACCGCCGGCGCGCACAGGTGTGTACGCGCATACACTTTGATATTGTATCATTTTTGCATTTTAAACAATACTAAACAGCCTTGACCGGTTTTATGTGATGACGATAATATTAAACAATTTTCGTATAATCGTTGCCAGCCTTTTTAGGTATAAGTAAAGCATAGCAAAGGAATGGGGTCTGTGGCACTTCACTTTTATTTTTCACACTTTTTTCATTGGGGTCCCGATTCTTTCCCCTTGTTTCAATTCTTCTAAGTATTATTTCTGGATGGTGTCCTATCTCGTCCAAGTTCCAATGCAAAAACTCTTAAATTAGTCAAGTGGTTTAGGGATACAAACAAAAAAAGAAGACAGGGGGAATAATGTAATTTTAAATTTGCAGTGGCAGATGTCGAGCATCATGGATTCTTTTCTTTAAACCGGAATCGGCATCAGCGGCGTCTCGAACCAGTTCCTACGCCCTTTATAGTCAGCAACTACGACGTCGAAGAGGATGCCATATGTGAGGTTACCATATAATTTTTTTTTCATTTACATTTCAGATAATCTGATAGTCTTAGAATGCTAACTGAAGAAATGTTTTACGTACTGTATTTGTACGTTTTTACGCATTTTATGTTATATTTAGGTATTTACGTACACTTGTATAACAATAAATGTACATTCATTTGTCCGAAGATAAATTAATGAAATGTGTGAATTTTTTAATTAACTGTACATAGCTATAGAACTTTCAAATAAAATAACTACCAGTTCTTAAATTATCTAAACGTAAAAGTAACCTATTCAATTATACAGAGGCTTAGAGTTTTGTGAAACCGTCAATACCCAAAAAGTATCCTTATTGGACCATCAGTTCTAAAGATCATAGTATTTTAAGGCATTCTAGGAGGAGACAAGATATTGGTTTCCGTAATCTTTGACTTGGGCAGTTTCTTATGATATTTTCAGTATGATGTGTCGTTTTGTGGTGAGCAGGGCCGCATGTTCCTAGACTGTTGTTAGCGTACGTCTATCGTATTATAAATTGATGCTGCCACTGTGTGATGTTTGTTTACTGAGAAAGGATCTCCTAGAGAAATGTTAGCAAGTAATGTACTTTTAGATTTGACAGGTTTATTCCGAGGTAAATTAGTTGCAGGGTGGGCATTAGGCGTCATAGTGACCAAACGACAGAAGACATTGTTGATATCAATTCGTGAACATTTAGCGAATTTAATATTGCCAAATCATGTGCCAAAAAATAGTTATACACATGTTAAAATAATTTGTTAGCGGTTTACAAGCGTATTCATTTCATTATATTTATATTATTAGAATGTTTAGTTTTAAATTTAATAATAAGATGATTGGTATTACTGTTTAGTATGTAAGTGTACTAACGCATGTTAGTCTTGTCCTGTACATGAATTGAAATATAGCGGCCGCGGTCACGGACTTTTAGTTAAGTGGATTTCACAATAAATATGTTTTAAAATATATATTAATGTTAAATATATATATACAAGTTATTTACCGTTGAGGAATGCCTCCTACCCAAACCAACAAACCCTTACAATCCCAACTACAAAACCCAATCTCTATCCTCTCTTCCCTTGGACTCTTCTCAATATTGGCTAATCAATAATCATTAATTTAATACGTTTATACATTCCATAATTGTAAACATCTAAAGTGAACATTTGTTAAACTTAAAAGCACTCCTGTTTTTGTCCGATATTAGGGTTATGTTTGTGGCGGCTATCTCGTGTTGTGGGTTGCTCCATTCCTGCATCATTAGTTTGCTAAGTATTGAGAATGTTCAATTCTTTCAAGGGTTTAAGCAAGTTTTAAAGGGTATCTTGTGTAATTTACACATCGCCAACAGATGACAATATTTGGCAGATGAAAGGAGTTAAATTCAACTGTTGAGGATTTTTGCACACGTATAGGATTATAGTTGACTGATAGGACGATCCGATTGCATGATGATGAAGCAATTTCCACGGGTTCCTATTTTTTGCGTAAGTGAAAGGGCTTTAGTATTTATAATGTGGATTTTCTTATTCTGCAGTGATGTAATAAATTCTAAATAGGCTACATTTGTGTGGAAAATAATAAGTTTGTTGATGAGTTGAATCGTGTGCAAGAATCCTAAGGCGCCACCTCCAACGTGCATTTATCCATACATGGTCATATATATAGATTGGCGATAAGATTTCCTCGCTCGTGGAGGCAGCGCCAGTTAAACAGCTGTCGATATTAACTAGAGGTTTAAATTAACACGTACCAAATGTTACGTTACTTACGTATATATAATGCATTTTGTATGAAATATTTGTTTCCTAAGTGCAGAGTCGATAATGATTTGTGTATTCAACCAAATAGGTATTATGGTAAGAATTTATAATAAACAAAATGAATGAATTCGTATTGTTTTATTTTTGTACTTTATTAAAAATTTATATAACTATCGTTATCAGCAAGTGTAAGTATCATACGGGGAATGTAAAAACTTTTTTTTAACATACATTTTATTGAAAGTAAATATTTTAATATTTTTCAATTTTATTGAAAAAAATATTTTGGCTATGTTAGTTTTGCTTCTACATAACTCATTATTTTTCAATCTCCTGCCTATCCCCTCTGTCCATTAATGGTAGGCAGCGCTACTGCGATTCATTTGCTTGTTAGGTCAACCGCGTGCATCTTCAAATCTTCAAACGTTTTTAGGGGTCACATCTTTTCACGATTATGTTAAAATATGACCTTTGCTCCATTATATTGATCTTTTTATTGGACCACATAGAGAGTAATGTCCTTGGTTCATTTAAAACCATTCATAAAGAGCGTTATCATTTTAATCCATTTTCTTATTCATACTCTTACGGGTATCCAAAACACTAACGAAATTTTGTGTTTTTTTCCATAAGATGTTAGGTTACCTTACAAAGGAACAGTTTTTAATTTTTATTCGTATAGATTACCTACACCTATCTACATTTAAGAATTAAATCTTACTGAAAATCAGTCGCGTATCTAACATCTAATCAACTTCAAGCTTCCGGAAGTTGCCGGTGAGGCCTCTCATGGCATCGCCGACCGCGTCTTTCGTACCACAGGAACTTCCAGCACGCAACGCAGACACAGCGCCCTCTCGCGCCGCCTCGCTGTACATCTCCAAGCGAACCGCCATCTTGTCGTTTAATAACAAAATGTCGCGCTTTCCTGCCAATTCCTTTTTCCATAGTTCTGCAATTTATAATATTAAATTTATATATTTAACTAACGACTACTCTTGGCTATGCAGAGCATATTTTTTTAACATCAACTTTGTTTTTCTGTCGTAATATCGTACCAGAATATTTTCGAAAACGCGTTGAAAAAGAAAAGGTTATTCGACCACTATCGTCATATTGTAGCCAGTTTACACAAAATAAATGAACCGCTCACGCCCGTAATCCAGAGGGGTGAAGATTGTGCATTTGCATTTGATGCGATCCTGGCACCTCTATCGTTTCTACATCCATACATCTACGCATTCATGCACGGCGGTTACTTCTCATATCGCCCTTCTTTAGTATTCCACTATCGATGTTATTTCTCCTGCAACGATCCCTGCCAACCTTGTCACTCCCTTTTGCAACATAAATTACACTCTATTCATACAACATGCTCTAACCATCGAAGCATATAGCCTTTCCTTTATTCTAGTCACAACATCCACTTCTAAGCCACAATTTTCCTTTTAACAAAATAATTGAAAAAAAATATAATAATAAAATAAAATAAAACATTTACACATACACTTTCTTATGAGTCTCGTGATGAAAACAGTAACAAAAAAACAAACTTTCCAGACTTTTCAGCAAAGACTTGATATAAATATCTAAGCAGTATATAGATTTGGCGACAGTTGACAAGGTAGCCCTTAACTATTGCAAATATATGAAGTATAAATAACCTTTCATATGAAGGTATCAATTATGCTGGTTCTCGTGCTTTCACCGCACGCATGCTACCAGGACTACAGCTCCAATATGAAGAACTTACCAATCATTTCTTTCATCGGCATCGTGCCACCATATTCTTTTGGAAGTAGTTTCTTGTCAATTTCCACTTCCTCTACCGTCGTGTAGAGTCTTACACGTTTCCTGATCTTTTCTGATATTAGTGCCATGCCGAAGTCCAGTGCGAACTTGATGGTAGGATGCACGTTTACCCCGTAGATCTCTTTGTGCCTTAAGGGAATTGTACGCTGGAAATAGAATTAGTTTGATTTTAAATATAGAATTATTCGTTTATAAAATAGTGCCAAACACGAGTGTGAGTTCACATGTGTGAGAAGTGTAACTTTGTATTCTTGTTTATTTGTAAGAGAATGAGATGGATTCACCGTGGAGGTGGTAAACAGAAAGGGAGATCGAAAATCGACATTTTTTTTATTAATTGAAGTAGGAAAGAAAGGAAGGGAGATAAATTAGAGCACTTAAAGTAACATTTTAATAAAGTTCACATCATCTCAAAAGCGTTTAAACTATAGTTAAGTTCGAATCAAGTAATCGCTTTCAGAATTTCCCTACAATTTTATACATAAGTCATTAATCTTATACTGTTGTTTGCATTGTGGCTGTACTACGAAAAGTTTGAAAAACAAATTCACCTCGCCGTTCTTAACTATTCTCACAGCTTCCTTCGGCGTGAATAGTGTCAGATGTGGGAAGCCAACGCCACCGCCGTCTGCGAAGTGTACAAGTCCTCGCACCTGCGACTCTTCGTCTTCCATTAAAGTTTCATAACATATCCCCATCACGCGACACATGTCTTGGTTTGTGTATTTATATGGATCAAATACTCCTGCGAATTAAAATTATTTATTAGTTACTAATATTGCTTAGAGTGGTGTTAGATAATAATATAATTTGAAAAGATAATCAAACCTGGTCTGTATATAACCACACGTCTGCCAGCTTGGTCTTTGTATGGACTCACGAAAATATATCTGAAGAATGAGAAAGAAATTTTAAAAATAAATACATAATTATTATATGTATAATAACAGTTATTATATGGTTCGTTTATATTATATACGTATGATCTCATTTGTTTATTATTAAAATAGAGAAAAAATAATTACCCTAAGTCGATGAGTTCGGCCATAGTCGGCAGCGTGTGGTCGAGCTGATTGAAGGCGATGCCCCAGGATTGTCGCAGCAGTATGTAACGCTCAATTGCCTCTTGCGCCATGGGAACACTGAATTTCTTCGTGCGCAGGAATCGGAGCAGGAATATCGAGTCTGAAGGATACAAATCACAAAAAAATAACAGTAATACCACAAGAAACTTGGTGCCTAGCCCTTAAGTTTTGACGTCTTTGGCACCTTCTATTCCCAACCAAAAAATATTCACTTATTCGAAAATTGAATGAGAATCGAAGATACTAATAAAATTTCTTCGAGTGATATTTCTCTTTTTGTATTATTGTAAATTTGCTGGTACTGTGTAATACTTAGAACGCCGTCGCTAAACCTTACACCTAGAGGTATACTTTGTACGCCTATTTTATATACTAATTATAGCAAAAATACATTCATGTGGCGTGCAGGTAATAGCTTTGATAAGCATCAGAAATTTATGTGTTTCTATACTAGTATCATTTCGCCAAGGCGAGTGATAAGAAACCGCGAAGCTCAGCTTGTCTAAGATATAAATAATGCTTTCTAACATACCCATTCTGATCGCCATGAACTTAGGGTTCTGTTCCAACCACCTTCTGAGGGCGTCAAGTGCTTGATTCCTTGCGTTGTGAGTCTCTCGCAATTCTTCCAGAGCCACAGACTGAGTGTCCGCAGATAGGGGACACTCATATTTGTCTGAAGAGGTCAGATAACGTTTCGTCAAGCGCTTCGACATGATAATCCTGGAATAATAATAATTAGTACAAAAAATTTTTTCCCATTTTCGGCAATAGCAGTGAACTTATATTATAAAATTTTTGAAAGCCAATTTTTTATTATTTTTAGTATCGAAGTGAACTAAGTGTTGTATATGAAAACTACAACAGACTACAATCTTGATCAGTTTAACAATTGTTACATAAAGCAGTACATAATATATTGTAGGCCATATACACTCAAAGTTAGTCAACGCGCATAATTTAACTAACCTACTTCCATTGGTCGCACATGCAATACATCCGAGCTGCATCGTGTAATAACCCGATGATATCTATGTATAATGCGGTAAATTGAATAACGTCTTGCGACATACATCTACTCCTCGATCTTATATACACAATAAATAAATATGCGCACACGCCCGTAACCCGTAGGGGTAGGCAGAGATCATGGATTTCCATTTGGTGCGATCCTGGCTCACTTCTCTCGTTTATTCCACATTCATACATTTATGCATACATGCTCGTCGGTTATGGGTGCTCTTTATATTGTCCTTTTTTAGTAAGCCACTATATACAAAACTGATAGGTCTATTATATATAAAAATATATTTAACAAAAACTCCAACGTGTTTTAATTATTAGACTAGACAATTAGACAACCAAGTTTGTTATATGTTCCATTTGTGAAAGGGTATGAAACAAATTTGAAACCAATAATCATAGATTTTTTTAATACCATAAAATTGATTCCTGGAACCATGAGCTACCGATTGGAGTAGTTTTGGATAGGGATTTTAATGAAATATTGCTATTATGCAATCCTTATCTACACCTCTAAGGAATAATATTAATAATCGATTGATTCGAGCACAGTTTGCGATGTTGGTTGATTGACCCTGTTTAAATTGTTGCATGTAGTTCGATTCATTAATATCACAGGCCGGCTTCGAGCTTTAGAAGCTCGAAACGCAATTTACTTTCACGCAATCACATTGCTTCATTTGACATATTTCGCGTCTAAGGCCCAACGGTTCGAAAACCTTTCTATTTTCAACTAATATAACCACTAAGAACGTATCCAGAAGACTTGTAATACAATGTGTGAAGGAATTTCGTTTTGGTACTATAGTTTCGACCCTCTCAATGCGATTAATAATTGTAAAATTGTGTCTGCGGTCACATTCAGCACGGGCATTGTGACATGTAGTAGGTACCAGTAAATGTATTGTATTCGACCCGAATAGATCTATGGCTCAGAAGTATGTTGAGTAATACTTACATATTGCATTTATTGTTCACATTAATAAATTCTTGAACGCTTCATACTTATATGTGAAAATACTCGAAGACATTTCGACAACAAACTTCAGCTAAGCGACATTGTTATTTTTTGCCAACGGTACATAATCACGATTTATTAGTTTTATATACATTTATACTTATATAAAACTTATTTACTGTTTGCGTTTTCATCATAGTACATTTCGGATTCATTCATTCACTAACATTGCATTTGTTTAACAAGAGACAGCAGTAATAAAAATAGGATAGGGGATCTGTCCTATTTTTATTACTGCTCTCTCTTCTAATGAAAAATTTGATGCAATTGACTAAAACTACGAAAAACTAATTGACTCATATGACTAAAGACCCAGTACAATTGGTCACAAAGATACATTCCTGGTCACCACCCTACGTGGTCGTTTAGTGGGAGATGCCTTAAAGAGCCTTTCTTAGTGCTTACAATTTGTGCAAAATAAATGAAGACTTAACAGAGGAGTATTAACTACGATTATTTACCCATAACTAGCCAGCAAATTTAAAATGTATTAATGTATAAGAAACGAGGCTCTATATTTGAAACAGAATGGCCCCGGACCTCAAATCTGTTACATTATTTGTTTTGTTATATCCCATGAGCCAACGATGTTGACAGTTTATCTGTGTATTCATGTCTTTAATACAGATAAAAACTATCCTCGAGTTTTGGAGCTTTTCAATCATTGCTATTCAAAACAAACAGTGAAGGCGGATTTTGAACGTCCCTCCCTGAGACTGACTTGTTTAGACAATTCTAAATACAAGCGTTTGGGCGCGTTCCGTTCATTTGTCGATTTGCGGTGGTGCATCCTTGACAATAAATGTATGTATACACATTTACTGTCAACCATACACCACCGTAAATACCGCACCGGATATCGGTCCGGCGACAAATTTACGCCGAATGCACCGCCTCCTAATTGACGGTTCGTCGTCCGGTGAGACAAACGGACGTCCAAAAGTTGACAGTCCACATACATCGGACTTCACAATGAAACATAGACGGTTGCTATTCAAAACACAGGAGTCAAAGTACTATAACGAAGATTTTCAAAGCTATCGTGATCTATACTTCATATAATAAAAAAATAATATAAAGTTTCAGGTTTTATACAAATACGAAGGTCGTAGCTGGCTATGATGTTATTATCTACTTCAGAATCTTAGCATATGTAGGATGTTACGTGTTTATTTACAGCATATTATCAAAAATATAAAATATAAAAAAATATCTGCATAAAAAAAATGAATATATTAACAGAAACAAAGTCGCATAGCTTTTTTTTTTAAATGTCGCATGCATATCTAATAATCCAAACTCACCTGTTAACAGTTCCGAGTGTATGAAACGAAATAAAAAAATTATCGGTCCAAGTTAAAATCGATTGAAAACGTCCTAGCGTTACAACGCACTCCACTAGACTGCGAGCTGTCCCCGTCTGGCGCGTTATTTTGCTGAGAAAAAGCACACAACACTTTCAGCTGTAATATTTTGGCATTACTTAGAAGGCTCGTGTCTGCAATATCGCATATATCGGAAACATTTTCATAATTGAAGTAATTTAATCATGTCTTTTTAACGCAATCGACTAGTTATCCAACGTATGTGCGTACACAGATCACAAATCTTAATAAGTGAAAAATTACAAACGCTTTATGGTTGAAATATAACCATAATTAATTGACATTTCAGCTTTATCAGTTACTCCTGCATGGAAAGTTTGTATCCC
This sequence comes from Papilio glaucus, assembly GCA_000931545.1. NCBI lineage: Eukaryota > Metazoa > Arthropoda > Insecta > Lepidoptera > Papilionidae > Papilio > Papilio glaucus. Next base: position 31,462 of record JWHW01026467.1, read on the forward strand.
ACTAATCTTCACAATAATCTTAAAGATGTTCCTGACTTTTTCAATTATTATTCACATGTTTATATTTAAATGTTGACATAATATAGTAAATATTACAGTAAAAGAAAGACTGAAGTTCGAAACATATATATCCAGTAGTCTTGTCCAAACATTAGACAGAATTTAGTAACGAAAACCCTATATTTTAATTTCGATGTTATATACAGCTGAATCTATAAGCTCCTCCCACAAGTTAATTATTATGTTCAATAGAATCATTCACTTTTTAAAATAAAATAAAATGTTTACAACATCTGCGCTTGACACAAACGTAACAGTTGCATAAATCCTTAATTATAACATAGCCATTGCATGGGTAGGTTGTTATTTTTATAACAAAAGAGGCCAAGATATCGTTGCAGATTATATAACAAGAATAAAAAAAAAATTATCAGCTACGCGAGACTTAACAAGAATTTTTCTGTTTTTGTTTCCTTACAACTTATCCGAAGACAAGAGAAAGAAGATATTGTGAATTGAATTTGATATAGCGGCGTGGTCTCGTCAAAAAAGAGAGACTAAATATGTTAATATTTATTAAATGTTTCTAGTAATTAAAGATAATATCTGTTTATTATTATTCTTGAATTTTTAACTAAATTTATATTTAAAGTATTCGTTATTGATTGGTTGACAAAAATGATGCCTTATTAAAATATAATACAACACTATTGTATAATTAACCCACGATTTCGTTTGCGTAGAATTAGTTCAAGTGGAATTGATAACAATCAGGATATGTACTATCCAGTGACCTCTAGACCAGTGATTCTTAACATTGTATAAAATATAAAAGTTTATCTGTGTATGGCAGAAACGAACCCCGACTATGAAGTTTGATTGAAACATACATCGCAGCTATGATAAAACTGGTGAAGGCGGGATTAGGACGTCCTTCCCTAACACGAAGGTGAGATCGTCGCCGACTTCTAACCTACCATAACCCTATTTCTGGTATTAACTTCAATATCCCAATAACAGAGTTTTTTGTTAGAGGCTTGAAAACTGAAAAACCGCAAATTTCGCAAAATCTTTGTTCTTCGTTATAATGCAATAAAAATACCACAACCAACTCCAAAATATATCTGTCTTATCTTAAAATTAAGAAATGTGCTCTTTTTATTAATTTTACCTTTTACCTTTGTATTAATAATATCCTGTATCTTTTAGTCTATAATTATTATGTATTTATTTTATATACACATGACGCTGCAACAAGAATAAAGTGTTGTTTTGTTACTGAACGGATTATTATAATAATTACGTTGGTAATAGACCGCAATAAATTATTGTACTTCTATATAAATACATTCAGTAGGTGTGTAATGTTTTTAAACTTGTATAGAAAATTTAAAGTAAATAAAAAAACAAATTATGAAATGAACGAATTATGTTAAACACAAAAACTTGTTACATAATAATAATATGTATATAAAAATAATATCTTAAAAAAATATCAATTATTAGTTCAGTTTCTAATTCGCTGACGGTTTATAATGTGCTCGTTGGATCGCAAACTAATGAAGTTCGTAATCGGTCGCACTTATGCAAAAAATGTACTGGCTGAGTAAATAAAAAAGGTAACCTTCAACTTAATTACAAAATGAGATGCACTTATACAATAACCACGTGTGAAACAGAGAAGTAAAACCTTAACGAGATGAAACATACGGTTATGTAATGTAAAGTCCAATGACCTACTTCGATACGTACTTTACTAATTTTGCCACGTTTATTTCGACGATAATTTCTTTGTTGCTTATATGTTTAGTACATAATTTATTAATTTCAAGTGATGTTCGAAACAATTTCAAAAAATGTTTAATTTTGAAAATAATTTTGAAATTTCATTTATGAAATAAGTCTTTAGGGGATTACGAAGCAAATCCTAAGCTCGAGTCCCAAGTATGACTTATGCATATTCCACCTTTTGTATGCATATTCGCTTTAGCCATTTCGTTTAGAGTTCCGTACCTGAAGGGCAAAACGGGACTGTATTACTAAAACTCCTTTGTCTGTTCGTTTGTCTGTCTGTCTCCAAGCTGTATCTCAATTAATCTGGTTTCTTGTATATAATTTATGTTTTTTGCATTACGTTTTATTTAAAAAATTCACAGGCATAAGGACTGCTGACAGTAGTAAAAACTCAAAACAGGCTCGATAATAGTTTAATAATAAATAATTAACAAAAGAACCCTCGTATCTTAATGATAAAACTCAAAATTGAATAGAAGAAAAATAAATGAAAAAAAGTCCGTCGAAACTGGTCCAAATTCAAACAACTTCCGATCCCCCGATCACACTTCGTAACGCTTTCGTCGCTCCCAAGTCATGCGTGCCTAAAGAAGTTTTAACTTCAAAAAATTGGTTTTAGTTATTAATTAAACTATTATATTTCTATCGGATCTTGTTATCTGTTGTAACGGCCGATGGTTGGTGTTATTTCAAGTGACTGTGGTTGCACGCTTGCGTGTGACGACATAGGCGCGTCAACGACTGCCCGCGAGAAAGGCACTCTCTCACTGGGCCAAGGTTGTCCGGTCATAAAGGGCGACTCTCTGAAGCAGAACAATTACAATAGAAGCCTTACGGTAATACATTCCTATTTTATGTAACATTTCAACGTAACTCAATAAACACGATACAAATCTAATTTAATAAACGATTTTAAGAGGTAATATTATTAATAGATGGTGCAAATTAGCTTGATTAAGAACTAACTGAAAAAAACTAACGCTGGCAGCTTGTCTCGATCATTTGTTGTACTCACAATGAACCAAGACTCGAATCGGTTGTCCCAACACGAGTAATAACAACATCGCTACGGCTAAGTCGTATGTCTAAACTTTTGATGGTAGAAAAAAGATGGGGGAATAAACAATTTGGGATCGTGATCAAGCAATATATATCAATGTCTATTTTTATTTTCTTTACATAGTACATAACAAAGTTAATTCCGCTGTCCGTTTCCTTAGATCTATCAAACTATGCTACTTTCATCAGAGTAGACAGAGTATTATAAAGGTATGTGCATATTATAGAAGAAAAAAGCTTTGTAATGTGATGTAAAAGCGTATTTTTTTGCGCTTACATTGCCAAAGTTATACGAGATATATCAAAATAATATACTACGGAATTGTATACCTTAAAAAGATCTACAATAAAGTCCGGGATGGCTTATACCTAACTTTTAAGGATACTGTACGCAACTTTAAAAAAAATATTATTAACTTTTAAACATTTCTTTATCGTTAAATATATGATACAAAATCAATTCTTTACCTTAAGCATATAATTTAAATGAGTATCTAAGAGTTATGCCCGGTGTGTCATGATATTAAAAAATAACATCAACCCTAAAAATGAGTGTTAATTTCTCGACGTCTTTAAGTGTGCCACTAACCGAAGCGAACAATGCACCGGTGACTAAGGTGTACATATCTAGATACACAACTTATGTAATATTATAATCTACGAATTGAGAAACGTAACCGCTCGCCGCTGTTTTTAATAACACTTTGGCAATATTTCACTGTTGCACCACTGGCGGTTTCGTACTTACTCGCAGTGCAGTACCAACTACAGTATGCCTTGTCGCAAGGAACAGGCATTTAATAATCATAATATTCTCGAGCGATTCAAAGTATAAAATATAGTTTGATTATTATATTAAAAACATGAACTATCAACTCTGTTTAATCTAATATTCCTGGATTGTTATAGTAATTATCTAAGGCGTCACCTCCACAAGCGAGACAATCGCTACTAGTCCGCGCTTTTGTTCAATAGTAAACTTCGTAAGTAACTTATAATCTGACGAGGTGTATTATAAACTATCGGCAAATTTTGAATTGAACGAATGATTCACAATTTGTCGTATTAAACGATATTATTAAAATTAAGACATAGGCAGTCATAAGGTCTGCCGATAAAAGTGTAAATTCAAAACAGGTCCAAAAGCGCGACAGTAGTTCAAAAATAAATAAATAATCAACAAATTCAATCATTGAATCTTAAAATAAAATAATTCAAAATATAAAAATATTAAAATTAAAAAATACAAGACAAACATTGGCAGTCATTGAGGACTGACGGTAGAAGTGAAAACAACAACGACGACGACAATCACTCCCCCCACTCCTCTGACCACTACCCTAATCCTAGAACAACACCACATCCTACCAAAAATTGTCGAACTTGGCTATAGATGTGTTCACTTCAAGAAGCATGTTGCATGTTACCTATTCAATTTTCCCGTACTAAATATTGTCTAATGTGGCTAAATAAGTTTTTACTTCAAAAATGTTATTGTTAAAACAATGTTCGAAATATAAATTTACTATATACTACTAGTACAGTATTGTATTATATGTGACAGAGTACATAAGTATATGATCATATCGACGGGTTCCGGGCTAATTGTATTAAGCGACACTCTGGGCGATATAGACTTTTTTTATACATATTTGGAATCAGCGAATTTTTCTGCGTCGTGGGTTTGGTGACGATCGGATCACTTTTTTGTCGCTTAATACAACCGCATTTTTGGGCCCATTTTTGCACTGCAATGTATGAAGTAACACAAAATATTGACAAATTTAGGAACTGTGTACTTAAGCTCACTAACAAATACCAGATAGTCGTTTGAACTATTTTTCCTGGAGCAAAAATTTACAGGCAACGCACGTTAAAGCATTTAGCCTGACCTTATAAATATATAAAAATATCGCTTCATGCAATTAGCCTCTACGTTAAATTCTTATCCAGTGTCGCTTAATGCAATTAGCTTAGGCGTAATAAATAATAATCATAGGCGGTTAAGTCATTTAGCCTGGAATAAGAAACAATAATCATAGGCGGTTAAGTCATTTAGCCTGGAATAAGAAACAATAATCATAGGCGGTTAAGTCATTTAGCCTGGAACAAAAAAAAGTAAAATATTGGTCATTTTGTATTAAGCGACATTTATCTTCGTTAAAAATAGGAATATTAGAAAAAATATATATTCAGATTATGGGGAATATGTTATAAAAACATTAATATCCTCCTTTTTTCAAAAATAATGCGATTTGCTAATGTTATAATTTTTTTTCTAAAAATTGAAACTTTAAACTGCTCTGGTGTAAAGTTTCAAAAATGTCGCTTAATACAATTAGCCCGGAACCCGTCGATATGTTTGGTAAATAATGATAATATAAAACATAATATTCGACCACATTCTGTTTTATTAAAATATGTCTGCAGTTACTAGGGTAACATAACGAATGGGGACCAAATAAATAACCTCTTTTTAAAGTTCCTTATGAACACTTGGGCCGACTAGAACGTTTCATACTGATAGGACGATGCGACGGAAAAAGTAAATATTTAGACATTACCTTTCTTGTCTATTGCCTGACGAATAAAGTTAATAATACTAACTTAAACATAAGTAATTTACGTTCTAATGAACAATTGTATCAAGTGATGACGTTTATATCGCGTTCAGCAAAGGATTTGTTCAAACAAGTTGCCAGTATGTTTTTATCCGTGAAGAAAGAACACGCACTAATCTTTCGTTATGTCATCTAATTAATTATTTCTGTTAAAAATATTTTTGTTTTCATCTATCAAATTAATAAAATTATTAGGTAAGAATTAACAAGTGAAGATGACCACTTGAGAAAAAATGACAAAATACTAAAACGTATGCAATGCAAGCAAACGAAAGTGTCGCAAAACGTCTTGCGGCCTTTTGGTTTTGTAATCGACGACAGCCCACAAAGCTTCGCGGAAACGAATTACCTACCTACTAATAATATTGCGTAGCCTTGACGCGATGACTCAGAAAGTCATCTCAAATAAAAATAAATATAACCTTAATAATATAAAAAAATATAAATTTTTCCCTCAGACCCTCAACGTCTAATGCCCGAATGTACCAGTTCGACCACACAGAAGACAAGCATGAAGTATTTTTGCGTTTCGTCTGATGTATGAGCGTGCCTAATCCTAGTCCTTTTACTCCTCCCAACCATTCCTAAAAAGTATTAGGAGAGGATGGAAGTAGATTTGATGATGAACGGAAATATCCTTTTTTTTCTTCATCGCTCCTCGTCCTCTCTTTGGGGATTATGTGAAAATATTTTATCTGTGTGTTCATCATAATTTCTTCGTTCATTTTCGTATTTAATATAATGTCGAATGGTAAGGATTATAGTCAGGTTATAATATCATTAAGAAAATTCGATCATAAGACATATAACATAGATTTTGATCTTGACTTGACTGACAATAAAATCAAAATTACCCGTCAATTTTTCAAAGCATTTAGTTGAATGAAAACTTTGGCTTTGTACATTTTTGTTATAAATTCAAGTGGTTGGCTTACTTATTATAAAACGACAAGAACTAAAGCTTGTTAGCTGTTTGTTTACTTGATGATGTAGTACCACAGATAATACAATACTAAACTAGGACTATCCCCGTCTTAGTAAGGTAAATTGAAAACGAAATTGGTAAGAACTGCATCTGTGTACGTTCTTTGGTTTGTTGTGATTGCAAATGTTTTTTTGTAAGTTAAATTACAAGTTAATGTTATATTAAGTAGGATTTTTTTTTCACGTCCACTCTAAATAACGCCATAAAAGGCTCAGTTCCTTAAGCGATTTACAGTATTTAAGTATTAATTTTAGGTCATATCTTGTTATTGAGACTTAAGGTAAATCCGCCATTGCGCTAGAGCTCAACCTCAGTTTAATCAAATACAACAATTAAATTCTGATATTATGTTTGTCAATGAATCTAGTAAATATAATGCACTAAAATAGGTTTTAATAACCACAAAAATTCCATGTTTCTCATGGAGGAATGTAGTTGTTTCATAATTGCCTAATTCTAGAAGTTTTTATTAGATGCAGTCTGTTGAAAAGTATACAAGTTGTGATTGAATGATAGGATTAGTAATAAAGAATCTGAATTTTATATGTTGTAAGGGAACAGTGTAACTTACAAGAGGATCATAGTGACTAAAAGTGAGAAAGGTATGCTGTCGTGGTTCGGACATGTTGCAATAGACAATAAAATATTTACTGCAAAAGTGAGTGAAGTGAGAACAAACACTGCTTTTGTAGATTTCATCCTAGTCGGACGTATACCGACTAGATTTTGGACTTACGAAAGAAAGAACAATAGGGGCATACAATCACCGACATGTATGAGTAAATGTCTAAATGTAGAAAAAGATTGCGCCAAATGGAAACATGTAATCTCTGCCTACCCGTTTGGGTAACGGGCGTAAGGGATTATTTATTTATTTAATAATCTAAAGTATATGAATTTAGTTTATACCTAATATTTTGTTTATTTGAGGTTAAATACCATTTTGAAGAGTACACCAGCTTTAAAACGGTCATAAGAAATAATGGAGAAAATGGTTACATATAATTTAAAGACACGCCATCTATTAAAATTCGATGGAACTTTTTCACGTTTTCGATTAGAGTGAGGTGTAAGAAATGTATTTAACAAAAATGGAAATAGATGGCGCTTGAACGTTTTTACCCAATTGGTATACGCGAAGGGATAAAACATTTAATTTATTAGCTAAAATATAATGAAAATTTTATATTTTTATTATATACTTGTATTATTTTCAATCTTGAATAATTTTGCACAAAATTTTTATTCACCACACGTGCAGATTGATGAAGGCCTCTGCAGGTTAATTTATTTTATAGTTAGTCACTCAGTATTAGTATTATGGCTACCGCGACAGTATATGGTTGCGTCGGTCCGCGAAGCTAGCGTGCGTAGTTGCCGTTAAATTTAAAATTCAGATATCGTTATTGGAACTTAAAGTTTTGATCAGTATATGTTGAATTAAAAAAAAATATGCTCGCAATGAGTCCGGATGCGTTCGTTGAGATTTCGGACGACGATTTTAATAAATCAGTGGAGTCTATAATGAAATGTGAAGAGTTTAAGAGTAATTTCGCGAGGAAGCTTTCTAATAGGTACACCTCTAGGCCCCCGACATCTGGTTCGGGGCACGACTCATCTGTAAGCCACCCATTACACCACAGCCAGGATATAAAAACTCATGTAAGTTTTTCTATATTAATTACTATTATAAAAAAATCCTGCGTTCCAAAATACACGCAGCATGTACCGAACTCACGTCGTAATTAATAACGAAGGTTTTGCTTAACGAAATACATTGTATGGAAATAAGAGAAAGTGTTTCGTCGAAATTAGTCTTTGAATATAGTAAAATAAATTTAACGTAATTTAGCATTAGGTCGTTTATTTTTATTTTTTGATTTGTTAACCTGTCCTACTTCAAATATGTAAAGGTCGCTATTATAAATTTTTACTTTATAGTTGAGATTGTAAGAAAGTCACAAAATCGTAGTAATACTAAACAAATCTAACCTAATTCTAGTTTCTGAAACTCATAGACTCAACTCTAACCATTTCACTACGTTGGGATTAAGGTCTTATGGTGTGGTGTGGTTATATTCAGTCTTATACTCTACATCATAGAAAGAACTCATGTGACTTACTATGAGTTATATTCTTACCTTTTGTCTTAATTCTTCGCATTAAATTGTGTGAATGAATTCTCACCTTCTGTCAAAATGATCTGCTTGTTATTACAAAAATGATTGTTATCACTTCACCAACTTTTGTTGATGAATATTTTTTTATGAATCCCTGCGACAAGAAGCCTTTAGACATCTATCTTCTATAATTAGATATCCAATTAGGTTTTGCTTTCGATGTCTAGTCAGCACTGCTTTCCGATATAGGCATGGTCTATACTAGATTTTCACGAATTAGTATTTAGGCATTATTAGTAGATAGTAGACTGTAGTTGTTTTTTATTTAGTTATATGATGTATCAATTCATTTCACATTCTATATCTAAAATATTTTCTGAGCCTCTCAGATCGGTTATTGATATTATGATTCTGAATATTGTGAACATCAATGTCTAAGTGATATTAATGTTTTATTGTATAAATAAATAAATATAATTAATCATTCACATCCGTAACCCAGAGAGGGGTAGGCAGAGTTTACAGATTTTCATTTTGAAAGATATTTCCCTTTATTTATATTCTGTAAAGAGTTTGTTTGTTGCACTTAACTCAACGAGTCAACCGATTATTATGAAAGTTTGAACGTTATCTTTTATTCCGAAAAAAAAATCTTATATAGGTTACTATGGCAATGTGTGAAATGACGATAACATATTTTTGTTATTTTTACGAACTTTTTGAGATTTACCGATACCCGAATTAAAAATACAAAAATTCCCAGCAATGAAAACAAGAAACGAATGCGTCCAAAGCCAGCTGCAACAGATAGTATTGTATCAATACTTAGGAATAACAGATGTTACACAATTCAGAGCGTTAGCAACATAATACGCTGTATCAGCTTGAACGGTTAAGTATTTGGTTGAAGTATCTGATAACTTATTTCTTATCGAGCAACAACGATACATGATCTCGATTGAAATACTACGGAGATATGTAGTACATTGCCTCTTGTTCAAACATTCAATATCTCGTTGATATCGCTTTGCAGAATAGTGATTGTAAGAAAAGAATATCGATACGAATTTTGTTTTTTTTTTCTCGGGAATGTATAAAAGTATAGACAAAACGGGCATTTGTAGTCGTCATTTCTAAATTTGAAAGAGTTCGATCGAAAAATGTATTAATTTTTATTGCTTTCGATGCAATTAACAGAGTTTTGTTATTAGTTACTTTGTTATCATAAGTTATGGAGGTTGATAAAAGAGCTCCCTAACCTACGTAAATAAATTTAAGATTTCCTTAACAACTTAGCATGTTTTCTGTTTTGTTTGTTTGTTGTTGGTGCAAATATGCTCACGTATACACGTACAAACCAGAGTACTAAGTATCAATTTCAAGCTTCTTTACTTTCTCAATAAACGTCTACTTCACGCATGTTTTCTGTGAGGTCGTGGTATTTCACCGCACGAGCCGGCTCATTTGAGCAACAGTTGTTGTTGCGGGCTCTACCACTGTTGCTCTGTTAATTTGGAACCTGATCAAGTCAATCAAACGATATTAATACCGGAGTAAAGAAGTATACATATATTTGTGAGAAGTATTAAGACCCCTGGGGTCGGCTACAATCAGACTACAGTTTGTTCCTGTATCGGAACTCCAACCGTCAAATATTGTTTTTATATAACAATCTCAATTTTCATTAATTTGAAGATAAAAGTTTAGGCACGCTTGAATTGAGGAGTAAGAGTAAAGAGTTATTGTCGAGCGTGATTGAGTTTTGTATCTGGAACTCACTTTAAATTACTTGACTCTTGCACTAAGTTACTAGCTGATTAATTATTAATAAAATTGAGACCGGTAATATGTATTTCTTTACCGGTAATTATTAAGTAAATTAAATTCGAATTCCTATTGTTATCCATTTCTACAGCAGAATTTTATGCAATGATATTATAATATAAAAAATGTAGCCGATGTCATTGGTGGTCGAAAAGTGAAGACTCGAAAACAAGCCAATTGGGACGTTTCTTTCTATATCTTACGTTATGTGTTTACATTTACGCTTAAGTGGCAATACAGTAGCTAGCTTCTTTTTTCTTATTATTTTAATAACGCTATCCTTTTTATACCATGCGACATCTGTGAATGTTGCTGTCACTGTATTAGGACCACTTTTAATGTAATTTTGACATATATTTTGAAACCGACCGGTGTCTGTTATGATAACTCATTAATGACTTAACTAAGCCCCATCCCCGTCCAGCGGAGTTTCCGGCGTTCTTGGACGCCTCATTATTATTAGAAGATTGTTTACACAATTGCGGAAGTAATCATAGCTTTTCATATTAATAAAACAACTTAAATATGACTTCCTTGTCACTGCGAAGCTGTGGAGAAAGTTATAAATTTACTGGACAAACTTATAACGTTCTCGAAATGCATTTTAAATCTATTAGTGTAACTTTGAGTTTGGGAATAAGTAAAGCATGGGACGAGCTTAACGTAACGAACGACAAACAACCGTTTATGGAGAATATACTAGAATATTTTACGTGTTAAAGATCAATGGAGTGGTCTATGAGAAGCTACTAAGAAAGCAACAAGCTCTCGTCATAAAGGATAACGCATCAGTTCTGGAACCTCGATGGTTGTTGTCATAGCGTAGGTAGTAAAGAATGATTTGCACCTTTCGCTTTTTACTATTCTTTAAATATAGTAGTTCTCATCTATTCAATTTGAAATGACTTAATTAGATCAGAACAATGTAAGTGTCAATGTGCAATGATTTAACTGTCACGATCGCATTATGAAGATTATTGTGATATGAGATAAAATTTGAATGAAATCAAAAGGGACCACAGAATTGAGCCCATTTTAAATTAAGATATTCGATCTCCTCATTTTTCTTACTATATTACTTTTGGCACAGATCTTTCACTGACTCAAAGATTAAAGCCATAAGAAATGGAGGACTAAGATCGACAAGAACAGACAGCTGTCAAACAGCTGATAGTCACAATGAGTTTAGGAATGGAATTGGGATTGTATTGCACGCATGTCTTCGTTGTTCTAGACTATGTGAGTGAGCAGTTGGGTGTCATCGTTATAGTCCAGCTGCCATGGCTAATCAGGTATGTTTGACTAATCGCTAAGACGGTTACCAGTGATTTGTTACAGAGTTCATGGTAGGTTAAGTTAGGTTAGACATACGGTATATCGATATGGATGGATCATCTCCGCAAATTTTGTTAGTTGTAAATAATCAATTCAAAGCGCAAAACTATTAAAAACCATAAGAACAGGCAGCTGCGGGCCATGAGCCTATGTATCTGCAAGATAATAAAACAAGGTCATTATTAACGCCTATGAGCATGACACCATTGCAACCGCTCAATTTTATAGAACCGTCGCTCACAAATGCTAAGCATAGTGGCACGTTATATTTCTTGGTCTTCTGTATAAACTGCCGCGGCGTATGTATGTTGTCTACGGTACCAACGCCTTTACGGAAACTGGCCAGTTCGGGAGTTTCATTTCTCGCCTTTCTTTTATGAGGTCAAGAGTTATGGTCTGAGAGCTTATTGGACACGTTTGTATGGTAGGTTTTGAAGACCTTAGAATCACGATAAGATCATCCCCGCTGCTCCCAAGGCAGTCCTACTGGTTCGGGAGTTCAAGCTTTCGGAATTTTGGATTTGGATGGGTGCTGGCCGAAGCGTTTACTTCATCAGCGGACTTCTCTCAAGCTTTACGTTGTGCCATGGACTATTCGGTGATCACTCCCGATTTAGACCGCATTAATCACTGAGACATCATTGAATATTTGCTTCTTCGTCGACGTGATAAAGTCTATCTCATTTTTTGTAGCACCATCGGGACTCATCCAGGCCCACTTCCTATGCTCTTTCTTCTCAAAGCAAGTCTCGACGAATTCAATTACAGTTACTGACAAATAACTGTTTATCAATCATTCACATAGACACGAAGCGTTCCTGATTTCTTGCAGCATTAGCGCTACCAGAATTGATTGCGGTTCTCACACGAGTGTTAACTACGCTCAAGGAGGCACAGCGAACAAAGGCGACTGCTATCTCCCTTTCATATCGCGTGAACGCCTTTACAATAGCACCGCTTGCCGCTTCCGCCGGGCTTGGCTCGAGTCGACTCTGACACCTGCCGTCGTTTGTTCTATACGTTGAATTTATTTATTTAACCGTTATATCCCCAGCATCTACGTTCTTCGCATCATATACTACACATAATTCTTTACATCTTAATATATAAAATGTCCATCCGTTTTTTTCATAGAAAAAGGTTGCAAACCAGGAAGTCAGACTCCTTGTATTTAGTGAACGCTACCCATGGGCACGTGCAATAAATAAGCTTATAAGTTGCAGATGCGTTGCTAGTCTATCCATTTCTTCCTCCGTCAAATCCTGATCATTCCAGAAAAGGGTGGGGAAGGGAAGATGACCAGATTAAGCATGGCCCTACGGTGCAGTGGTAGAGCTCGCAACAACAACAAGGCGAACTACCGTAATTAAAGCTAGTAGAAAAGAAGCGAAAACTTTCGGAACATTTTTAAGATGAAAGGACGCACGGAATTGTAGTATATTAAAAGTTTCTATGGAGTTTTGTTTGTAATAACTTCATAACTCAGATTAGATCACCCAGTGACTCAGGGGTCACTAGTCATAATAAATCAATCATGGTATAAACTATCAAGAAATGTTATTGATTCTACCAATACGTTCAAAGTACTAAGAACATACTTAGGTAATTTTAATACGGAACAAAAAGAGATTACGATTATTTCTTTTTCTCCTCTTACTCTTGTCATCTTCTTTGCATAGTATAAAACAAATTGAATAGCCATTTTGAGAGATACATTATGAATCCTTGTCAACGTAAATACGTCTCAAGCACTTCATGATAATCCGTAAGACCATATAATTATGTATATCTTATGAGTTATCGTAAAATGGAAACTAATGCGCGCGAAAATATCTAGGTCTCGCGTGCTGTCACTGTGCTCAATCTCAATGTGCTTTCGATAAAGAGATCTTCGTTCGGTAATCTTCGTACGGTCACCTTTAATAAATATGTAAATTATTTTTAAAAGTATTTGGCTGCATATTTGTCTTAATTGTTTGAAAACAATAGTCATAATTTTATATTGTTTGTAATTCTTTATACAATGTTGCTGCTTTTGTAAATATATTTTTTTTAGAAAAGTTGCTATGACACAGGCTCAAATATTATTTTCAATTTCAATTCCAAATTTGAATCCCAAAAAATAACATTTCGAATGGGTTCTTGTTTAAACTAGCAACTGACCGCGTTTTAGCAGGCATTCGTCCCTTATCATCCTCGCTATAAAGTTTGTTACTTGATTGAAGTAATTCATTCAGTTCACAATTTGCTGTCAGTTTAAAATTTTGAGATTATAAATTGATAAAGTTCACAATCTGCCGGTGATAGATACACCTTATATATTATATGTGCATATATATTGGAATAGGTTCGTGTCAAAGGTTATTTGTGGAATGATAAGCGAACGTAACGGGAGTTGTGGTTGATAAACCGACGGATACAATAAATATTGCCTTAGTCACGAAGCGTCGTGGCGTCGTACGCTGCGTGCCCCGCATGCGACGCAGCTAAATGCGTCTCGAATACGTGTGGAGCGTGATCGTAGTTGTTTGCTTTGTTGGTAGCTTGTTCATTGTCACGGGGACAGCACACGAAAGAGTAAGAGACCACAGCTATCGACAAAATTCCGTAAATAAGAGTTAAATGTTGCCAGCGTTTAAAGGGAAATTAGAGGAGAGGCTAAACGAACAGGGCGATTGGGTTCAATCCAGAAATTATTTGGAAGCATTCATTGATTTTTAAAATCTTGAATTTGATATGGAAAATTGTTGTTGTTGTAACTTTTAACCTAATTCTGTGCGGGATTCGCGAAGTCATTTATATTGAGGGTATATAAATTTACTTTCTCATTCTCTGAATAAATGAGATTCATGTACAGGTACAGTTGTACATGTCATTCATTCAACAGATGCACTGTTAATATTATGATATATTTAGCCTTATTACTATTTACATAAGTGGTCTGAATTAATAGATATATACGCTGACGGTGATTGTTTGTGTCATTAAATGAATGAAAGCGTTTATTTACTATTTTCCTTTTTCTCCGGTATCTTCCATTCTTAATGAATGAATGAACAATTATGTAAATAAAATAATGTACATTCATTTGAATTCATACATACGACGTAGTTTTTTTTAATAATTATTATTACTACATTAATGATATGTAAGAAGAAAACTATCATTTTTAAATATCCTAATTATGATGATTATTTTATGATATTATGAAGTTATAGTTAGCATATTTTCTTACTCATACATTAAATACTATTATAATATTTTTTTGGCACATAAGATTATGTACTGGGGCATAAAATTGACTGGATCCCTATTGTTTCTTCTTAAAAACATGCAAGTCATTGAATCGTACCAACTAAGCTTGATCGAACAGCTGCATCTTTTGCTCTGTGAAGGATTATCATTTGTGCAATTTCACCACTTACATTACGTTAAGTGTTCCTAAGAGCTAGACATACGAGCGAGCTGTTACTGATCGGCAATTGATCCTCTGGTGAAGAGACGGCACGTGTCTTTGCATTTTTTACCGTGTATACAGGGATCGTTCTGCAGAACTGTTTGGAACAATTCCTGCCGGTCAACTCGATAGAGCTCCAAGTACTATCCAAACAATCTTAATGGTTGGATTTCTACCGTGCTGTTTTTGCGTAATCTGCCTCGCATAATCGCGCTGTGGAATTGTCTGTTCCACGTGATTGTGGGGACAGCCCCAGCGGTTTTTCAAAACCAATACGACTTAGGGTCCTTCAAGCGTACTCAAGGTCGACAACGCACCTGAATTACATACAGTGTTGCAGCTCTTTTGCTCCCTATACTACAACACATTATGTGTGAATTGCACATGATATTACAATAGCCCGTTATTCGATGCGAAGACACTATTGTCCCCAGGCTCGCAGCGCACATTATATTTGGTATACGAATAGAGACTATTTAGATCCGGGTTAGCGATGGTATGAATCTCATTTGTTTTTGTTCTTGTTGTTTTTTTACATAATCCAAGTATTGTTACGTACTGCTTTGTATTTAAATAGTTCCGTAAGAGGTTAAGATGTGAAGTCTCTGATAAACAGCATGCAAATGGACTTGGATTTCCAATGGCGCGTATTTGATGCGTTCAGTTCACTTAAAAGTGGATATATTAATGCTAAGCACTTCACAACCCGTTCTGTTTTTGTCTACTTGTTAAACAGACAAGTATTCAGTTTGTATATGACACGTCGGACAGGTTTTTATCGATTTACTAAAAGTTTTCATGTTAGTTTATTTATTTAAAGGTAAAATCACACACACACATACTAGAATATGTGTCACCGACCAATTGTGAACTTACGATTGCGTTTTTTCATTCACCGACAGATTATGAAATGACGAAGACAAATCGTTAAATTGTGTACTGAATGACATTCTGCTTGCGTTACGTTAAAGCTAAAGTTAGAATGGAAGAACATTGTAGGTTAGGTTCTTTAGGTTGGATAGAATAGATTAGACACGCGTGAATTGGAGTATTCTGCGTTTCGTCTGATGAGGTCCTGAAGGAAGGGATGGGAAGGAGAAAAGAACTTGACGGTGGAAGGGATTAATAGGAAAGGGAAATAAACATTTTCTGTTTATCTTCTCCTCTGTCCATTAAAGGTAGGCAACCCATCTACAACTCATTAGCTTGTTGCACGTGTCTATGGGTAGCGATCACTTGATTTCGGATGAACTGCATGCTTCTAATATAAAAAAATACACTAATCGTCTTTTGTACAGGGTGTTCCACTCTAATCCAGGCGAAGTAACCTTATGAGTAACCTTTTCCATCGGTTTATAAAAAACTTGCATGTCACATTTTTGCCAATTCGATTCTACCGAACTGGCCAGCAATTTAACAAAATTCTTTTTAAATTTAAAATGAAGTCTCATTTAAATAAAACCTATATATCTACAATATTTAAGATACTTCGCCTGGATGTGATATCGACGTGGGACATTCTGTATATAAATAAGATAGATGATAGTTATTATTCGTTGGTCTATAAACAATAAAACATTTGCCATGTTTTACTATAAGTCAGAGAAAATTCATTTACAATTTACAAACCTTCGATGGTTAAGGTGTACAAGGCTTTAGAAAATTGGAAATCTTCGTTAATTTCACGAGTTGTTGGGACGTTAATAACCTTCGTAATTTGATATCATGGTATTAAAGCAAACGTTTTTAGTTGACTAAAAGCTTAAGAACCACAGTAAATGAACAAAAGAAAATAATATTTGAATTATTTGACAATTATCTTAATCATTATTGAAATGAAAGTAAGTATTCCGCGTTCCGGGTGATGAGTGAGATGCTGGAGGCCTAATTCTATTCTTCTTCCCCTTCCCATCCATATCTGATGCATCTCTGAGGAAAGGATAGAAAGGGGAGTAGGAGGATAAAATAGGAATTTATCCCCTTCCTGGTCAAAAACAAACCATCAAGAAGTAAATTGAAAACCGTTCGACAATTGTTGGAAATGAATTGAAGCATCGCTGTGTATCATCCCCGACAAAAGTTACTACGTGTACTAATTAAAAATCAGCAAAGTATTACATTCTCGATATCGATCTTGACCCACTGAAAGTGTGACAGCGATCCCATACTGGTGACTCGTTCAACTTGGCCTCAGCAGTCAACGCCATCTGTTGCCACGACATACAACCACGAGATTATTACCATTTAAAGAATTCGATTTACATATCTTCTGACACAGAGTGTTTCAATAAATCTTTAAAAGAAAATTACTCTCCAATGAATTGTAGCAATATGTAGTTTTTTAGTCTAAACGTTTTCAGGCTAGATTTAGAATAGATTTAAAATTGAATTTTAATTATTAAACAATTTAGCTTAGAAGAAGGCATATTTTATCGTTATTCAAAACATCTTTAATCGTTTTTAAAGTTAAATAAAATTAGTTACTAAGATTCCCTTTTATTGTTCCAAAGTTATGATATCTCTTCTGAGAACGTAAACGGTGAAGCCAAACTTGTACTCGTTACTTCACGTGTTGCGCTTGAAAGCTCCACCGAGGTTAAAAAATATTTTTTTACAATTATTATTAACCGTAAAACAAGCCCAACTATCGTCTTTTGATTGTAGGTTATCCGTTAGAGTGAGTGGCCATCACATCAGCGTTTACCGATGTGCTGTTCAAACTACACACGACCGCTTAGTCTCAAGATGTTTCTTAAGATGTTCGTGTCAGGACGATCAATGAGTAATGCAAAAAAAGTTAAAAGTGTTAAATATTCGCAGTTCCACGTGACTTATCCCAAGTCGTTGTGACCATTAACCGACATTTGTTTTTGAACGCTGTTGATAGCAATAGAAGTGAATATGAACTGGCATACGACATGATAAGTAGCCGCTGCTTCTTTGCTTTGGTTCCTATGTTATTAATTACCTCGTTCCTAAGTTTATTTTTCTCTTTCATACCTTTTATTGTTCAACATTTTATTGCTAATTGCTGAAATGATGCGCTCCCATCAGTTCTTTACTTTGATATGGATAAGCAGACAATAAGCCTAATCCTTTATAATTAAACCACACACAATTGCAACAGAGCGGTAATTTTAATTCTGCAAACAAAGCAGTAGCTTGTAGATAAAATGGTTAAATTTTATCTAAGAAAAATAATAACAAACTGGTTATTTCAATTCTGCAAACAAAGCAGCAGCTTGTAGATAAAATGATTAAATTTTATCTAAGAAAAATAACAAAGTGGTAATTTCAATTCTACAAACAAAGCAGTAGCTTGTAGATAAAATGGTTAAATTTTATCTAAGAAAAATAACAAAGTGGTAATTTCAATTCTGCAAACAAAGCAGCAGCTTGTAGATAAAATGGTTTAATTTTGTCTAAGAAAAATAACAAAGTGGTAATTTCAATACTGCAAACAAAGCAGCAGCTTGTAGATAAAATGGTTACATTTTATCTAAGAAAAATAACAGAGCGGTAATTTTTTGTTACCGCTAATCTCAGAAACGGCTTAACCGATTTGGGTGCGGTTTTCACTAATGTATTGTGGTAAGCTTCACTTAACATGTGTTTATTTTACCGACTGAGAAGTCGGTCTATAAATCAATTTAACTGTGCTACGGCCATATTGTGTCGACCCTACATACGCGGGAAATAGGCAGGGAGATTATTAGACATTTCGTTTAAGAAATATTGCCGGACGGGTGAAACCGCGGGGCAGAGTTAGTTTTATCTAAGAAAAGCAACAGAGCGGTAATTTCAATAATGCAAACAAAGCATCAGCATGTAGATAAAATGGTTACATTTTATCGAAGAAAAATAACAGAGCGGTAATTTCAATACGAAGCAGCAGTTTGTAGGATGAGGATAATTTTTTATTAAGAGTTCAATGACAAAGGGTTAGGTAATTATTGTCTGCTTATTTATATTAAAATGCCGATCATTGAAAGTAATTTTTTTTTATTACATTTAAGCTACCGCTTGACCATAATCGCTAATTTATTATGAATCTGAGTGATTTATTATCGGAGTTTAAATTGAGAGTGCCTTCAAGATATCCTTACTCCCTTTTCGTAAAACTGTCATGGGTCGCAACTCTCCTGTCTATAGAATGTCCGGGCAACTTAATGCAATTGGAAATTCTTGAGATTTTTTTCGATTCAATAAATAAGGTTTGTAAGACAGTTAAGTTGTATGGATCTACCGATATTGCAATTAACAAAATAGTTTCTAGAAGTACGTGCATATAGACCTTATTGTAAATTGTTATTAATAATTGTATGTTTATGATTGATATTGTTCGTCTATAAGTAATTGTGCATTGCCACCAAATACGTATCCTATGTATTTGTGTTTTCGCTCTAAGTTAATGTACAATTGTTGACGAGCCATTAAATAATAATAATAATATGCCCTCACGCCCGTAACCCAGAGGGGTAGGCAGAGACCACGGATTTCCTTTGGCACGATCCTGGCACACCTGTCTCGCTTCTTTTACATTCTCCATCTACGCATACATGCTGGTCGGTCATGGGTGTTCCTTATATCGCCCTTATTTAGTAAACCGCTAATCTGATCGATATAAGTTCTCCTAGGGTGTCCCCTAGCAACACTGCCACTTACTTTTGCTACATAAATTTGTTTCGTTATTCTCTCTTCATTCATCCTTTCAACAAGCCCGAACCACCGAAGCACACCTTTCTCAATTCTAGTCACAACATCCACTTTTAAGCCATTAAATAAAATAAATAAAAATTTTGTATGTGTTGTAATTTTGTTGCATACAATAAAGTTGAGTGTAATTTTACTAAATACAGCGTACAATCTGCTACAAATAATTAACACGACGCCTAGTGTAGTGTGACAGTCGTGCGTGTGAAGAGACTCTAATAGTGGTCGTTTAATTTATTATTGCGAAGAAGGAAAACAATCAACTGCTGTTTATGATGTATATTGCAAATTATTAGGAATCACTTTCCATTTCATTCCTCAATTTGAACTTTAAAATGTAATTTTATACGATAGGGGAAAAACGACCAGCAGATCCTGTTAAGTGATCACCGACGCTCATGAACCTACACAACACTAGAGGAACTGCGGACGGGCTGCTAGCTCATAAGGAAGGAGAACACTCTCCATGTTATACCACTAGGGACAGATCATTCCATAATGCGGAGGATTTAATGCGAAAACCGTACAATGCTAATATTCAAACTGAAGTAAATAGAATTTGGAGTTTTGTCCTGTCGAGTGATGACGAAACTCAGCGGCAGGAGTTGTTCCGTAACTTTGTAACCGTGTACTTGATGATGTTTCACAAGGTCTGTGGAAGTTACACACAGAGATATTTAAATATAACGCCCGTTTCAATTAATTATCGGTACGTTCATTCACTGGCATGTTTTTATGAATAAGTTTTAAACCTTATCACCAAGTATTAAGGTTTATTATTTTGTGAAAAAATCGAAATACATTAACTTACACAGTCGCCTTGTAGAGCAAGGCGAATTCGTCGTTTCCGATAATGTTGGTGATGTGGAAACCTTTGTTTCCTTTATTAATTTGGTGTATTTTTAGAATAGGTAAAAATTTTACTTTCTTTAAAGATTACAATGTAAAACGAGGCGAATTAGGATACCAGCAACGCGTCCGCAGTTCCTCTGGTGTTGAGGACGTTGATGGGCGTTGGTGATCACTTCTATATTAGACGACCCTTTATGCTATGAAAAAGTAATTAAAACGAATATTTTTATAGAAGAGTTATAGATCAGTTGCTCACCTTTATTGTATTTGAAAGAGTAGGGAATCGTTTGTAAGACAAATGAAATGATAATGTAGATAAAAAAAATTTGTCTCCGAATAACTCATTTACATGGGAAACGTAAAACAAAAATTGGCATTTGTTGCAAATAATCTTTGCAATAAAATTGTTTGACTGCAACTGATATATTAAGTGTAAAATATAAAGCGTTGAGTCAATTTAATGGCCAGTAAATTTTATAACAAACAATTTTAGTTAAACAAAATTTCGCAACACGTGAGCCTTCTTGATTGCATTTCGCAATATACCACGACTATCAACGATACGAGTTTCGCGGGCGAAAGTACCAGTCGGTATTCGCAGGAAACGTTTTAAGACCTATAAACCAGCCGGGTGCGTTTCACATTCGTCGACTTATATTTAGTTCGAGAGATTCCTCGAAGAAACACGGATTTTCAACGATTTTGTATTGTGTTACATTCTACTACAATAAGTGCAAGGCATTACAAATTTCCAGATGGCCTTGGCTGGATCACTGAGATGGGTGGGTACGTGATGATGGGATTGTATGAATCCCATACAGTCTCTCCTCTCTCCTGCCTCTTTCAAGATGGACTAACGATTTGGTCAAAGTTACGGCAGTCCACTGGATGAGGGCGACAGGGGACTGATTATTGTGGCGATCAATGGAGGCCTGTGGCCAGCAGTCGAAGAACATCGACTGAAAAGAAGAATAAAACACAAATCTCTAGCTCCTTGTGTTTCTTAATTACAAAAAAAAACCAAGTTCTTAATTTTCTTTAAGCTTAACAAACCAATATAACTCGTAATGAAGTTTCAACCGAACCCTCAATGTCATCTCTTAGTGCTTTAACACGATTTAATGTTTGACTTCATTAGTAAACAATGATTAGAATGTTTATATGATAAGAAAAAGTTTAGCAATAGAAAGATATACGGAAGGGAAACTACAATCGTGCAATTAAACGAGATTCACAGACGTATTGCATTCCCTTCTTACACGATGGCGGAAAATGGAATCGACTAACATAACTTGATACTTGTGCCTGATGACACATTTTGCGTACTTGCGATTTTTTTCTATGCGTCAAAAATAAATGTACATTTTCTACCACTCTACCCATAACACCTTGTGTGGAGATACTTAATAAACTAAAAGAGGGTTATTCTGTTATATTATAGTATTTGATAGTAATATGCGGAACATATAACACAAATGTTCCGCACGATAGAGGATGCATCGTAAACTGCATAATCACTATTTAGAGAAACAAGAAATAGTGAAATTCTGAAGAATTTCCAGAATTTGATTTACGGTTAACATATTTGTACAAATAACCGACGATACATCCAGGACGTGTTAGCAAAACAACAGGTTTTTGTTGTCTTCATGCCGCCACGGCAATAGCAGCGGATGTATAAATTTATAAACACTTAAAAAAAAGAAGAAGGTTCTCAATTCGCTTGTAATTTTATTATGTTTGTTACCTCAGCACTTCGACATTTATGAAATGATTTTGATAATTTTTTGCACCAATCGATAGTTGTTATTTCGGATTTATGCGAATTGAAGACGATTGTTTGTAAGTTTGACTGCGTTCAAATTATCGCAATCTAATAAATAAATGCACACGCCTAAGATCAAATAAATCTCGTGAAAGTAAAATAACAGGTGGGGCCTTTCGCACTTGACCGGCGTCCGGTGTACTGCACCGGTCGCAACTTGTTGCTATCATGCCTATGAAACGTTTGAGAGATTAGACCGTTCATACGTTGGGAGAAATTTAAACATTTTATAAACTTATCTTTTACCTATAGAAATATTTAGTTTATTGGTACGAACGTATGTTATAAATGCATTTAATATTTTTGAACTTATTTGACTAGTAAAAAACTCTTAAACGTAATTTATTGAAGATTTTAAATAAATAAAAACAAAACCGACTTCAAAAAAACTATATTCAAAAACAAGAAATGCACTTAAAAGTATAAAATAATTTTACGCAATTAAAC
>JWHW01026467.1:65481-76529 GCA_000931545.1 Papilio glaucus
AATATTTGTTTGTATTAAAAGAGTGTAGTTTAAAACTATATTACTATAGCGACGACCTGACTTGAAAATGTAAGGTTACATCGTTGCTATCCCAAACTAACAATGAAGGCGGAATACAGAGAATATAAAATTGTACTGGCAGAAGTGTTCGAGGTGACAAAGCAGGTGCTGGGTTTCTGACTTCGGCCGCTTGTCACACCAAGCTGACAATATTCTTGGGGCACAAACTCTTATACCATTCTGAATTAACTGTCCTTTGATCTTCAAGAACCACCGTAGCAAGAAGTCTTGCAGAAAAATGAGGTCACTGTTTGTGTTGTGTGCATCGTTCTCGGCGACGTATTGTTGGAGTCGGCTCATCTTCAAAGCATCATATTATGGATTGTTTCGTCACCTGTCAGTACATCGTAAACTTCTTTTTATCTCTCCAGCGACGAATTCATTTATTATATCGGCACCAATACACACGACGGTCTTTCTGCAAATCTTAGAGTTTGCGCAGTATCCATCTTGAACACCGCTTATGGAGGGACAGTTGATCATAAATGTCAGTTTGCAAGGCTGTTCCAACATCCAGTTCACGCTCAAGCTCTACGTTTGTAATTCGTCGGTTGTCACGAAACATATTTTCCACAATTTGCACATTTTCTTGAGTGACTGCGACTGATTGTTAGCGTGTGTGCTCTGCTACCCGTGTCAAGCCGAGGCGTGTCACTAGTATATAATTAAAAAATGACTTTTTTGTATTGCTAATTATTATTTTTGTATTGTGAGGAACTAAATTTAAGCGAAGTAAACAAAAGAAATATGCGTCAAAGAATGTCAACAATAAATTATAATGCGTTCATTGATATTTACCGTAATTTGATATGAATACACGTATTCATAGTGACCTAATTGAGGAGCAATTCAGATTATGAGTACACCGATGTAGCCGTTAGCTGACGCGGTCCACATGCGATCGCTCAGCGTTTGAAAAGCCGCAGTTATTTCGCGCTTTGTTATGATGGGTGTTATTCACTCTGAACATTTTTTGTTACATTTAATGCCATTGTTATTTTTGATCACAAATGAGCGTACTGACAGCTAGTTTAGTGGGTAATGTTGAATGTAAAATAGGTCAGAAAGCAGTACTTACCATTGTAAGTTTTTTTCCATTTCTATTAAGTAAATTTAGTAAATTACTTTTGAAAAAAAAATCTCTTTAAACATAAAGTAAAAGTGAACCTATCATTGTCTTGAGAGAATCACTAACATTTCTTTTGTGACTGATTGTCAAGTTTATATAACTTTTTTATTTATAAATCGATTGAGATAAAACAAATACTAAATGTTAAGTGAAGCTTACTACAATACATTAATGAAAACCGTACCCAAATCTGTTAAGCCGTTTCTCATTGTATTAGCGCTCACAATTTAATTAAAAAAAACTTTAAATCAAAAAACATTGATGATGACATGATCATTAACACTCGCATACCAAGACAGTATAAATTTTTCATCATAGCATTGGAATTAACATCAGATGGTAAAAGATGTTTACCAATTTAACTAATAGTCTTTAAATAATTAAATATAGCGTATATTTAATTATTTAAAGACTATTAGTTTTACAAGACAAGCTCGTAACAAAGACGGGTACGCAGAGATCATGGATTTCCTTTTGGCACGATCCTGACACGCCTATCTCGCTTCTTGTACATCCATACATCTACGCATACAAGCTCGTCGGTTACGGGTACTCCTTATATCGACCTTCTTTCATATGTTACTAATCTGATCGATATAAGTTCTCCTAGGACGTCCCCTACCAACGCTGCCACTCATTTGTTGCAACATAAACTTGTTTCGTTAGTCTCCCTTTATTCATCCTTTCAACATGCCCGGACCACCTAAGCATACCTTTCCCAATTTAAGTCACATTTTTCCCTTATAGCGCTATTTTTAATCACACATATAACAGTCTTTAATAATTAGAAAACAGAATATTCATATTTAGTTTTATTTAAAAAAATCTATATCATTATTACACACTTAACTACCTATCTTATTGGCAATAATAATTCCATAATTATTTATCAATTAAATTCACTAATAAAATGATTTTGTTAGCTATACTTTTTAGTTACGGAGGAGGTCACGGGGATATAAATTTGACTTGGGACAATGCGGGGGTTACAACGTTCCCAATGGTCTACTGGAAATAGGTAGCTTGTATGAAACAGTCACGCGTAGCATTGGATTACAGGCCTGAGAGCGTATTTATCATTGGTAATATAGTTATATAATAATGATAAATAAATTCGCGTTTAAATTTACTGCCACATTATTTGTAAAAGGTTTATTTTTAATAAAAAAAAGCATCGAGATTACTGTTTTGAAATTTCGTAAATAAAAACGGTAACGATAAAAACGCTGATGCCGGGCGATAGCGTTTAAAAAATTTGAGCACAAACTCGAGAGACAAACCGGCGAACATTTTAAATCTATGTTCATTCAATAGATAAATGCATTCCAGTTCAGCCGGCAGTCTGATGAAGTTAACGGGTGCCGAGGAACATTTTTCATTGTTCGCATAGAGGTCAATAAGCTACGCCCCAGCAAAGGCGTGGGATGAATCTGACATCGCCGATTTAGTACGTGTTTGTGCGCGACTTTTTGCGAGCGTGCACACAAAAGAGACGCTAACGAGAATTCCGTTGCGATTTGTTTTTATGCAGTGTAGATACTGTTATGTAAGGCAAATTTCATACTGCGTGCCGTTTTATTTTTGTTTCTCACCGTCCATAAATGAGAGTAAGATTTGTTTGTTCGTATAGTTATTTCGAATATAAATACCAGACTACCTGAGCGCATACATTGTCTTTTAAATAAACGCCGGTGCGTGTACTAAAATGCGTTCCAAATATAATTTAGCCTTGTGATGATGTTTCTTTTAACTTTCCAAATCATTACTGCTTCCCATGATTACTCAGTCGAAATTGCAGATTCAACAGTACTGTAAAGTGAAATTACTACACGCGATATCCGACATATTTCGCGTTTAATGCACCTAATGATACTTTACTACTCATTGACTAAATTGTTATTATAATCAACTTAATATTGTTTCAGGTTCCAGAAAGTATTGAGCTTTGTACTCAACTTTCGAAAAGCGATAGCACGGAGCAGAATGATGAACCTGTTAAGCCGCCAGATAAACACAACAATACGAATGAGAACATACGAAATACAGAAATTAATGTTCTAAATATGGAGGTTGAAACTTTGAGATGGCAATTAGCACAGGTAAATTTTTTCATCTTAATGCGAACCTGTTGGTGCACCAAACGTTGTTTTAATTTATTTTAGATTTATTGCAATGCGAAATTGCTTAGCGATTTATTTTGCGAATGCCGTTTAAGCTTAGCGTATATGGTATTTATATTTTTCTGTTCATAATTTGCCAATTTGAGCGTGATTATTTTCAGACTGAGGCGAACAGACAGATGCATATAGCATTACTTAAGCAAATAGTGACTTTCCTGAACAGAATGAAGGAGCATTTTGACGGCGAGAAAAGTGAAGATTTACTACGGAAGAATGTTTCTTCTCGAATACTTGCCAGATCCCTGAACTTCAATGAATTCCCACGCTCACGTTCGGTGTGGCACGTAAATAAAAATATAGAATATGCCATAACTCCCGCCAAGAAAATAAGTACAAGAAAAATTAGCAAATCGATCAGTAACGTCAATGGATACAAAGATTGTAATGGCCTTTGGTAATTATCTATACAAATTATTAAAAATCAAACTACACTGCTAAGTTAATAATTTTTATTTTTTTATAAATATATTTCTACATTATTTAAGCAAAAAACTGATTGTTGAAGTGATAATCTTCTTTAATCACGTTAGTCGATTTTTGGTTGGGGAAAATCTTACAGGTTCGCGTAAACAACATGCGAAACATGCTTATTTGAATTTGGAATAGTTGCGACAACTTTTTAAAATATGTTTTTCTTGTATTCAATTTTGAATTTTATTGTTAAGACGGAAGGGTTTATCTCTGTTGATTATTTATTTTTGAACTACTGTCGCGCCATCTTGCGCCTTCCTATCTGTTTTGAGTTTTCACTTCTGTCAGCAGTTCTTATGACTGATTGGGTGTTTTAACAGTTATTAAACATAATAAAGTTAGGTTTATTATCTGCTTACTGATATTTCAATCTTAAATGTTTTGTTTATTGAAATGTATTCATTTTAATCGTTGTAATAGGAAAAGCTTATTCATGTTCGTAAATAAATTTCAGGAGCCAGTCGAAGTTATCTCTTGTGCCTGAACATGAAGCATCGCAAAAAATTAGCGAAGAAATGTCGAGACTGATTACTCTTGCCAACACCGTGCTAAGCACGAAATTGCCTGATCTTGCTTGTGCTTGCGTCGACAAAAGCCTTGAGACGAATGTAAAATTTCAAGAAAATAAAAAAGAGAGACCTACTTCGCTTAATGTATCCAATGTTGCCATGAATTTTATCATAGAAGAAGGTCGTAACACAAAAACTGATGATACAAATTCCTACAGTTGCATTACCAATAAAATAACTGCAAATAATGGTATTAATTCCATTAAACAAATTCAGTCCACTTCAACAAATTCAAGTGAAATGGGAGAAGAGTTACCTGAGATAAAGGAACTAGAAAATGACCGCAGTGGTACTAAAAGTGGTACAGAAACTCACGTTATTAAATTAAATGACTACAATGTTGTATCGAACTTTGTCGAAGATGAAAGTGGTTTTTCTTCGATGAGTTCATTTCAAGAAATAGGAATACCACTCATTAGCATTATACCCCCGTCGCCTTGCAAAGAAGTGGGTTATTTGGAAGAGATACCCGATGTATTAGAAGAAAAGAAAAAATGGAAAGCGGATGCTATCGAATTGGATAAACACAGCATGAAAGTGTTTTGGGTTTGACCTAAAAAGTAGCAGTGTACAAATATTCTCCATCCGACTGTTCGCGTCGACGATACAGTTCAACAAATTAGTTTTTTTTTTTATAAATTTGTATTTATTAATAAGTCTGAATTATAATGTAAATTTTTAATTGTGTTTGAATGAAATTAATTTTAGCGTTAAAGAGATGAGACACATTTAAATTATATACTTCCGTACATTTCAAACTTAAACGTAGCTCAGTAAAGTGTGTTTTGAAGCCCTCTGTTAGCTATAGTGGCGTTTGATTACAATATAATAACTTCAGTTTCCTGATTGATTAATAAAAAAAATACTTCCAAATTTGTTATTTTCATATAACCTTTTTCTTAACACTTTTCGTCACCCCATGGAATGACATAAACCAATTTAAGAAAACATAGCTTATTTATAAATGTCAGTACCTTCAAACTTTAAAATTTTTGTGTAAATAAATAAATGGAAAAATATTAAAAAAACATTTAAAATATTAAAAATATTAGGATATCTAAATTTTAAATAACAATGGCAGACGATGCAGATGATAAAGCCAGCGGTGATGTAGTATCTGAAGTCTCCGAACGCAAATCTGTTATTGCAGAACCGGAACCTGTTAAGGTTCCCGATGTAGAACTGACTGTAGACGGCTTCGGCTTTATGCCGAAATCTGATTCAACTGAGAGAAGTAAAAAGAATGGCCGCAAGCTTTCGAAGGATTTAAAAGAGATCTTGGCACCAGATGCCGATACCAGTCCTTGCTCTTCAAGTAGTAATATCGACATAGTAAGGAGGTTTACTTGGAAGACGAAGAACAGGATGACAGTCCAGGTCTGAATATATATACATATTTGTATAGACCAAACTAAAGATCGGTGCCATTTTACTTTTTGTTTTTATCTATATATATGGTTATTTATATGGTATGAGTTGCTGTATGCTTATTATCTAGGTAATTTGAGCCCGATTATGACAGGGATCTTCAATGTCGATTTCCATACAATGTATAACGTTCTACAAAGTTGAAGTCGAGACTTTTGCAACAGTGGTAGAGCAACAACAACATCTGTTGCACGAATGGGTCAGCTTGACCGGAGAAATACGACCTTACAGAAGGCAGGCGTGAAGGAGAAGTACTCTGCTATTCATCTGATGAGTCAGACGCCGGAGGTCAATTCTAGTTTGACGCGAAAGAGGATGGATAGGAAAAGTAAATATCCTTTTTCCTGTTTATACTCTCCTCTGTCCATTGAAGGAAGATAACGCATCTGCAATTCATTAGGTTGTTGCAAAGCATTAGTCACATATAAAATGTTCCATAAAATAAAGAGCCATACATATCAAAGCGATAGAAAATTATGATATTTTAATACGAAAACACTCATGTTGGAAATTTCATAGTAAGTTACCATAATTGGAGTTCAGAATTTCATAGATTAATTTCCTAAAGGGTTAACTAGATAAAATGGTTATGCGGACGTTGAATTTAAAAAAATAAATAGTAAAAAAATGAGATTGGTTTTAAAAAGGCACAAGTAACTGGATATATTCGCATAGCTAAACTTCCATAGTATCACGCTAACGTAGACAGAAGACTTACCGCTAAATCGTTAATATTGGTCTGAAAGAGAATGAATACAAAAAATATGTATCTCTTATGAACACTATTATAACTCAGGTTATCACATATGGTGCGACAATAACGACTATACAAGTTCCAGACAAAAAAGGAGTTCCAGATGACGTCATCGCTGGTTTTGATTCACTTGAAGGTAAAACCTATGAGTGTATATGTAAAAACTAGCGAGATTATACTACATAGCTACTATTTACCTTCAGTGGGTATTAAGAATACCAGTAGGTGATGAAAACATGCGCATGTATATTTAAACATATTTGGAAGAAACCGAGAGCATCAGTTGTGTCAAATTGATGATGACTGATCTCTGACCTTACGTTCTGCGCAAACGGGACGCCGACCACAGCCATCGTTGGCCAGCGACAAGCAGTTCAAATGATTTTTCGCTACTTGTTGTCGCTACGAGCCACGCGTCACTCGCGCTACCCCACACGTCACTATGGAGCACGACGCCTCATTAGATGTTAATAAATTTATATCGAAAATATGGCTGTCACTTCAGACACTAAGTTACAAAGGTGGCGGTAGCGCGCGACAGCCACCGGTGTCTGTGTTCGGTGGCTCGCTTAGTGCTACTTGCGCGAGTGTTTGTTGATTATTTTACACTAAATTAACTGTTATCATAACCTGAAACAATTTATTGTATTTAACTAGATACATGTATTGAAAGTTTATTCACATAAACAGAATATTTTCAACCTCGTAACCCATACTTTGGTGCTACCATCGGGCGATACGCGAACATTATTCGCAACGCAACGATGTCTGTCAAACCAATGGGCAGGATGTACATGCTGTCCACTAACCATGGCCACAATCACGCAAACGGCGGCTACGTAGGATTTGACAAGGTAAGCTATATTATTGCAATAAACTCTAAATAACTCTGTACGTTTTCATCCGCGGTCCATTCTTGACTTATATTATGTTATACACTATTATTCCCCTACTTTTATACCACTTTCAACCTGATAAAGGACACAATAAGAAGTAGTAAGCTTGGTGGTAAATTGTTTTATGTACTTTCGAGTCATTTTAGTATTGATAAATGGGACAATCGCTAACCTCAGTGTTTGTCTTTACTAAATGGGGATCACTGCAGCGACTAATTGTGGGTTATGGCAGCACCTGTTTATTTCTGGATGTATAGAATGGAAACGAGGATGTGCACTAATGTTTGTAAACTCCTGGTCACAGTTTATGCCAATATAATTTACTCGTTAGTATAATGAATATGACTTTTAATCGAATGGATACATTTCTTTTCTTAGATATGAAGAAAAGTTAAGAAATATTGTAAGTTGAATATTATACGCTGAGAAAGAGGAATCTGATATATTATTTAATGCACACGAATATTGTTAATAAACTGCTCATTCTAAAATACATATATATTATTTAATGCACACGAATATTGTTACTTTGTTATATTAAATCACAACTGTCGGCCAGCAGCCGAAACTTTTTAACGGAGCTCGATTTTTTTGCTATAAAATTAAGATACAGAATGCCTGCTTCTCTTCGAAGGTTTTATAAGTTTATTAAATATTGCTGAGAAAGCTGCATCGCAGTAATACCACTTCATTGGTAGCCAAAGCCAACTGTCGATATTCTCAATGACTTATAAGTTGATGGTTGATAAAAATATAAGTCAAAGTTTTTATTGTATCATAATCGAAAACTTAGGTTTAGGGCAAAATTTAGCTATCGGACACCGACTGGGATAATAACATTTATTTTTTTTTAAATTTAATAATGTCGGTCGTATCCTTCTTCATACGTGCTCGAACTTTTTAAGGCCCCTTTTATATATAACATATTGCGTAGTCCATATAGGACTAGCGCATTAAATAATACTTCGACATGTGCTAGACCGGACCAAGGAACATTTATTAGAGTGTAGTTTTTTTTACAATAGAATGAAGATGTTTTTACTAGAATGAAGCTAACGAGTAAGTGGATCATCTGATGTTATATGAACGTAACCAATGAATGTCGGTGGAGCTTCAACGACAAGAACTCTATCATACATATCTCTTAATTTTAAATGTTATATACGTGAACGTATAGTATAAATCAGACGTAGTAGTTGTTCATTAAAAGAACATAGGGTACAGACACACTATCACACAGCCCCCTTATTACATAACTATAACAATCGAGCCAGAGTTCCCACGGAATGATCCCACAGAGCGTCGATGCACTGTGACACAACCACTTTCCAGCCGATTTCGACAAAGACATGGTCGTAGTGAAAGCCGCTGCATTCCCAAAACGTAAAAGTCATCTATTATTAAAACCAGCGTCGGCTAATTGCTCTATTTCAATCTTGTTGGACACTTTATGTAAAAAATATGTTTTTTTTTACGTTTCACTGCTATAAAGAAAGTGACTAAAGAGGATTTAATGAATGTTTTAAAAGATTTAATGTTTCAAATTTTATTACGTGACATTTATAACATCCATGTACGACAGGATGTTGCCTTCTCGATGCACGATCTAATAACAATGCATATGTTACGGCAGAAAATTCTCTGAAGGTTTAATATAATTTTGTTGCGGTAAATTATAATAGGAGAAGTGGTGGCTCAGTGGTTTAGGCCTCGATTAACGTACTGTAGGTCGCGGATTCGAACCCAGGCAGGGGCTTTACCTTGTGTAATTTATTACATCACCACTGCTCCAAAAACGGTGAAGGAAAACGTCGTGAGGAAACTGGCATGTTTTAGAACCAATAAATTCGAAGACATGTGACAGCCACCAACCCGCACTGGGCCAGCGTGGTGGATTACGGCACCTTCCCTCTCTCGGAGAGGAGGCCTGCGTCCCTGCAGTGGGGAACATTAAAAAAAGGCAGATTTTTTTTAAAATTACAAATGTCAGATATTGATCTGACAAACGATTAAATGTAATTTTATAAATCATCAATAGGTAGGTAAAGTCATGATAAAATTCAAGCCGATTTATTATTTCCTCACTTCTAAATTGTTTATTGTTATTGTTTATATATAAATTAAAGTTTAACTATGTGTATGGGTTGATGTCTTAATAAAGAAGCAAGAGGGTGTGCTAAGGCCGTACCAAATCGATATCTGTAATTTCTGTCTACACTTCTTGGTTAAGTACGTTTTTTTTTAAGGTGAACTGGCGGTCGCATGTGGTTGGTAACAAGGTGTATATGAGCCACGTGTCTGAGCGCTTCCACGAGGGCTACCCGGGCACCGTGATGACGCAGCTCTGCTTCGAAGTCACCTGCGACAACACCATCAGCATAGAGATGAAGTGTACCACAACAGAGCCCACTATCGTCAATCTCAGTAACGCACCGTACTTCAATCTGGCCGGACACGTAAGTCTAATAAAACTAAGGTTTAGGAACTTGATAGCAAACGCTTGCTTTTGACTCCCAAGGCCCTTAGGTGACGGTGACATTTATCGATTTAGGATTGAAGCCCGAAACCAGGTTTACGGTAAATGTTCAAATGAGGGAAGATCTTTGCATGTTTTCAAGTCACGGGAGAAGTTATTTAGTACTAAATACAAACCTCGTCTTAATAAATTTTGACTAAACCATCTTTTATAACTTTTAATTTTAGTCATAATTATATTAGTTTTTTTTTTCTAAAAGATATGACATACAATCTTTTACGTGATAAATGTAGATTTAAAAAAAAAATCTATCAACTTTTGTTAGTGATCGATAACTCTTTTGATGTGTCTATACCTTTGTGTACCTTTTTAACGTATACATAAATTTTAATATTTATTTGTATTAATATATGCTGGTGTTTTCATTTATCTCTCTCACGTCTTACAGCATAGAGGCGCAGACACGATGTACGAACACATCATCACCGTCAACGCCGACAAATACACGCAAGTGGATGATGAGGGATTAGTTACCGGTGAGTTTTTATGACTGCATTTTGTTACGTATGACAAAAGAGTTGCTTATAGTCTAAGAAGTTCATGGAAGGCAAAAGAAGTTTATAGCCTTGTCTATAGTTTGATTAAGACATATATTATCTGGTCAACAACAACTCTAACAACGTTAAATGGTGAAAAATAGGTTCAATCTCTTGTGTAACTTGCCGATAGCCATTCTAGGGGACCAACTCTTTAGATACAACTGCATCGACCAAGTTGGTGATATTTTACAATACAACTTAAAGTTGGTGAAATTCAGAATAACCGCCTAACAACATATATTATAAATAACCCATGTAAGAAACAAATTGTGCTTGTCAAGAAAAAGTGTTGGTAAAACGAAAAAAACTTTGAGTGAAGAAACTTTTGTTTTGGTTTCAGGAGAAAAAAAGGTGGTGGGGGGAACAGCGTACGACTTCCGAGTGCCGCGATGCTTGAAGGCAATGGTGCCCAAGATCCCGAAAGGGGGGTACGATGTCAACTTCTGTATCACCCAGGCCACTGCTCAGGATTTGACGTTTCACGCC
>JWHW01026467.1:79260-92417 GCA_000931545.1 Papilio glaucus
AGTAGTGTTTAGTATATATGTATAAATATTGGACAATGTGTTAGTATTTTGTATAGATGACAATGGGCAGTGTGGTTGACTCTATTGTTAACATTTGTTGTGTGTATTATAGTTTTTGTAAAACAATAAAAAATCGTTGCAAAATACGCTATAACAACTGTGGAATACTAGTGACCGAAAGACGAGAATCTTATAAAATGATGTT
The DNA here is from genome assembly GCA_000931545.1 of Papilio glaucus. NCBI lineage: Eukaryota > Metazoa > Arthropoda > Insecta > Lepidoptera > Papilionidae > Papilio > Papilio glaucus. The sequence goes on from JWHW01026467.1 coordinate 79,466, forward strand.
CAAAGTGAAAACCAAAGAGAATGTAATAACTACGGCGTAAAATCTCAATCAATATGCAAATATTTAACGTCATATTTTCTGAGATACTAGGAAAAACGATGGTACCAACCTAACGGGCTAAATAGAGAAGTACGCTTGGTTATCGATATCGATAAAATGTAGGATTGTTATCGAGACTCGTATAAAATCTTAAAATTCCATATTTGAAACAACATTTACGTTTGAGCTCAATGTTGTATGATTGTTATTGGTAATTTTATTTAACAATATTGAGCTTTAATATGGTCAAATCTAAATAAAATGATAAAAGTTATTTCCGTTATAAGTATATTGATAAATATATAAAATATGTATTTCACAAACAATAGATATTTTTGTGGCAATTGCGAAAAAAAATTAGGTTGCTCTGAAAAGATAAGTTTTTATTGTTCACTAATTACAAACACATTTAATAAACATTTATAAAAAAAATTACACATAAAATAACTAATAGGTTTATAGATACATCACTAGTATAAATACACAAAATAAATTATGATTGTACATTACTAAAATAATTGACTTGTGAGATATATATTTCACGAGAAATATATAAGATTTATGTAATACTAGCTGTACCCCGCGGTTTCACCCACCCTGCAATTTTACTGAAACGAAATGATACCTACTTAATACTACCGTAACCTCATCATCATCTCCCTGCCCTTTTCCCGCGTGAGTGGGGTTGACACAGTATGGCCGTAGCGCAGTTAAATTGATATAACTTTTTTATTTATAAACCGATTAAGATAAAACAAACACAAAATGTGAAGTAAAGCTTACAGCAATAGATTAGTGAAAACCGCATCCAAATCGGTTAAGCCGTTGCTGAGATTAACGGTAACAAACGCACAGGCAAACAAACAGACAAAAATTCTAAGAATGATAGTTTTGTGTTTTATTGCGTTTATAAAGGCCCCCAATAATAGTTGTTCAAATATTTTCCATGCACAGACAGCGATTAGTTACATTTTTATTATATTTATAGATAATACATAAAAAGGAATAAAATAAAAACACATTTAAACTATATTAATTAATTATTTAATGTCAAATCTCAGTAATTCTTTTTAAGTAGTATTTGGTAGTATATTTTCTTTGGTCTGTATTGGCCAAAAAAAAAGGGCGTAATGATGGACGGCGTTGGCACGTTCTGCCACTAAACGCACAACAAAGACCGTCAACTAGCAAATATCATAGCTGGACAACCCTGGTGTAAACTAGTCTTTGAAGTAAAAACATTGAGATATTTTTGTTAGGGGCAAAACTTATTAACACTGAGTGTATGACGTGGATAATAGATGGCGCTAGTAGTCTTACTCTACTGTAAGTTGTAACTGTTCGAGTTTGCTTATCGTTGAATCTTGTTTAGTCGTAACGAACATATAAAAAGTTTTAACGGGATTAAAAAGAAAGTCATGGTTCCAACATTGAAACCCTTTCCTATGATCTCTTTAAATAGAGAGCCTTAAAAATATTTTGATACTAAAATTAAATATGTGAAAAAAAGACTATTTTCTTATTTTTATGCTGTCACTTCTATCGTCCGACCTCAATGTCTGTCTGCCTATTTTTTTTTTAATTTACAACAGTCATAAGTAGTTGAGGTATGACTCCTTTGCCAGCTTTAATTTTTTTGAAATTTCTACCAAATAATTTTGCCATTATTCGATAATAAAATAAAATAAAATATCCGGAAGCCGAGCACGTGGTTTAGGCCCCGACTTACGTACTGTAGGTCGCGGGTTCGAACCCAGGCAGGCGCTTTACTTTTTGTAATTTATTTCATCACCACTGCCCCAAGAACGGTGAAGGAAAATATCGTGAAGAAACCGACATGTCTACTCACATCCACCAACTCGCAATGGGCCAGTTTAGTGGATTACGGCCCCTTGCCTCGGAGAGGAGGCCTGTGTCCCAGCACTCGGGAATTATGTATTGTATATGTTTAAACCCAACAGGGTCGAGACAACTTTTATACAACCCCCTAATAGAAATTACTAGTAATCTAACCCAGCTTTGGTCAATTAGATAAATATAAGAATATCCATGAGATGAGTGACATTATAGTGAATACCAGTACCCGTCGAGCATGTAGTGGATAGAAGAAGCGAGAGCGGTTTGCCAGGATCCCTCTAAATGGAAATTAGTAATCTTTGCCTACCCCTCTGGGTCAAGGGCATGAGCGCCTATTAATATTACTAAGAATCAAATATAGCCAAGGTTATTTGGAGATAAAAGAGCTTCCTATTGGCGATTTGTAGTTCATTTATATTTTATCGATTAAGTAGTTTGTTTAGTTTATCGCAAAACAAACATTGAAATATTGTCTTCATGTAATATAAGTATTGAAGTATTTATAAAATATGACGTTTTGTGAAAGGCTAAAGACAAGTAAAATTTCTTGTAAACCAAAAATGATCTTAACGATGCTATTGGAAGAAAACGAGATACAGTCCTATAGCTGGCTTGGAGGTATACGTTCTTGAGTCGAGCGTCGGATTAAGTCTGAGTCCACTCCTGGACTAGCTATTGTGTTTTTTATTACAAAAAAATCTCTAGTTTTCGTAGCCCCATGTCATATTTTCTTCACGGTCTCCGGCGGTGGTGCTAAAATCTATTAGAGAGCTTCGTCTCGCATCCGTCCACTAACCGAATATTCTTCATATTCTGACTTCCTTTGTATTATCAGGAGCTGTTTAACAATTGCAGGTCTTACCTCAATTAACCTTTACAGCTTTGTCAATGAGGTTAAGAAGGTTTCTTAAGGAAAGTTGTGGAAAAATATGTGGTTTCGCCCTACTCATTTTATGTCCAATGTGATGCTTGGAGAGCTTATGCTTCCGTTTTGTGTTAATAATTCATCATGTCAGACTACAGTCTCACCATAAGCGTTTCACCGACCTCTAAACCATCAGCTTATAATTTAATAAATATAATAGTGTTAAAAACTTAAAACACGATAAGTTCTGTCACCTAGATGGCGTTATTCTTAATTAAAAAAAAAATCGCATTGAACCTGACAAGGATAATGGGACAAACCATTTAAATTGTTGCATTGTCATTGGTTCTTGATAAGTGTACGTTTCAAATCAATCCGTTCTGAAGGGGTTGAAATCACGTTCAATGATTTAGTTACATTCAAACATTAGGGTCCTTCAAGAAGCGAGCTTATCTTTTTCTTATAGGCCGGCAAAGCATTTGCAGTTCCTCTGGTGTTGTAGGTGTGCATGGGCGACGTTGATCACCCCAGTGTTCTCGCCGCTCGTTTGCCCCCTTCTCTTATATATATATATAAAAAAAAAACAAATACCAAGATAATAAAAGCGTGTTAAAAGAAGTCACCGAGAACTATTGTCAATATCAACACAGTCGAGTGAATAAATATCTTATTAGTTCCACCGTTTCTTTAACAAACACTAATTAGAAATTACTAGTGAAGCGGAGTACCTATTTCTTCGAATTAATCAACATCGATATCACAGACAGGGTGACTCAAGTTCACAGCAGGTACCTTATCGGTTTTCTCCGAAGAACGTCTGTGAGATTCTTGTAACTGATAATTAAAGCTAGTAAATCTATTGACAAATAGAAAGAAAGAAAAAATATGATGTGAAGAAATTCTCTAATACTATACTGTTATTCACCAAGAGGATGAAAATGGGGAAAACATTGTTACCTGGAAAATCAAAAGCGTTATTAGTACAGCGTTTTGAAAGCATCGTCGCATACGGATGAAAATGCAGACAACTAGTATACACCAAAAGTATACTAGTATATACGTTTTACCATTCCAAAGGGTATTTAACCCTGACAAGACAGAGATACAGACAAAATAGACTGTGTAACCTTTGAGTATGTGAAAAGTAACAGAGTTTATTCTTTATTACAGTTATCTGTTTATTGAAGTATTCACTGTGAACACGTATACAATTTTTCACCCGTATAAATCACTTGGAAAATACTAAGGACCAGTCTTCTTAAGACACCTCAGACATTTCATAGTTATATTTAAGCAGTCACGGCATCTTCTTTGTCCTCAAATAGCTTGCCTTTTTAATCAGGAAAAGATAAAATCACAGGGTTAAGAACATGGCAGGTGAGGCAGAATAGTTACATTTTTTGAACTGAAATGGCCAAGTGTTCTGGCAGAAGTGGGATAGCGTTGTCGTGTCAGAGCAGATGCTGGGTTCCTGACTTCAGCCGCTGGTCACACCAAGCTAACAATACTCTTGTGATACAAACTGTCACATATTTTGAATTGGTCTGTCCTTTGGTCTTCTAGTGTCAATGTTATTTTTATTTAGGTTATTTGTAATTTCACTTTTTATCCAGAACAATCTTGCGGTAGCAGGTTGAGTAAGCTATGTCCGTGCTTTTATAATATATAAAATTAAATATATAATATAAAGTAATCAAGCGAGCATACTCATAAGCATACATCTCAGAGGGACGGGCAGTGATAGCATACTTCTTTTGCTTCTACATCCTTCAAACATATACGCTTATATGTTTGTCGGTTTCACGTAACCTTTGTGATAACATACAAAAGAACGATACCTGAAATTTGGACCCTTGCCATCCTTAACCTCGTTCCAGAGTAGTGATGCTCGTGTACTAAAAGTTGTATTACTGTGTGACTACACGTAACCGACGAGCCAGGTGTGCCAGGACCGAACCCTTTAGGTTAAAAGCGTTTATGTTTGTATTATGTATTTCTTTATTTTCAATGACATAGACGACTTATCCCCTATATGTTGATGACAAACAGTTGGATTAATTATTTAATTTAACCGAGCTTGAGACAAATATGAATACAATTTCCTGTCACTATTTTTAAACATGAGCAAGCGAATAACAGGAATCCGACCACATTGTTTTGTTACTTAGGAATTGTTTATAAATAAATTATTTCTAAAACATTAATTTTCTCAATTGCTGACAAAGGTAATGAGAACTTTATATAACACAAACTGAACTCCACAGTTTCACCTGCCTTGCAGTTTAATAAAATACAATGCAAATGTAAAATATTGTCCAGCCTGACCGGAGCCTATAGATCTGAGATCAACATACATTCGATTATTATTTCTCTTGTAAGGAGAAATAATTCAACAGAACTTTAGACCTTTAGTGGAATAAACCTTTTCTTAGTGCCAGTAGGCAAAGTAGTTTAGTCTATACGTTGATATATGAGTCAGTCAGTATCTTCTTTTATATTTAAGATATTAATAACTAAGATGAAACGTCTGTCGAAATCGTAGATATTTCATTTGTAATATACGTATCACTTTTTCATACCTCTTATTTAAAGAATTTATAAAATTGAAAAACAAAGACTATAGACAAAAGTCCTTTTTTCATAACTCATTTTTGTTTGAAGAAAGACGAAGAGATTAACCGTTATAATTTGAAAAAAGATTACCTTTTGAGTATTAAATTCTGCCACACCGAAGTGGTTTTATCACCCGGCAGTGCGTTTGGAAATAGCTTAGTCCAGGATGTTTAGTAAATAGGGGCAATTGGCTATAAACTACTGTTTGAGAGGAAAGATTGAATTTGACCATGATTCANACTTTGATTAATTAAATATATTACATTAAAAAATATTCGACTTTTTGTTCCTCCCATACAAAACGCCAATTTCATATGTAAGGACCTAATATTTTGTGAAGTTTAAGAAGACACCTTTGTTGTTTGAAATCGTTAGAGTTTTTAGGGATTTACGCCAAGACCTACGCACATTTCGCATCTTTCGTCCATGGATCCGTTTATTCATCGACCACTTTAGATTACATAAGCTCCGGGTAAATGGGAAGGACGCCGGGAATTTAGTACTAGAGTGAACTCTATACATTGCGATTTTCTTCGCCTTAATGAGCAAGTCTAAGACAAAAATAATTAAATTTTACTGAACCTAATCTACATCGAAACTTAATTGGTCTAACGTGTCACCTCATTGAAGTATGAGTAGTTAAGCCAACAATATTTTATCAGTGTAATTTTACATAAAACTGCCTGAACGAACCATCACGGTTTCGATCCGGTCTAGATACTCAGCCAAAGTCATCTCATACATTCGTGTCAGACTATCACGCTTTTTTATTATACATAGTAACTCACACTGACTCTCCGTCCGGAACAAACAAACAATCACATTTTTTCTATTTATATTTATCATACTATATTTGTCTTGTAGTGTTTATCTTAACCTAAGCTTGTTATATATTATTATTTATAACTCTAAAATTCGTAACAAAGTACAAATGCAAACAAATACCTAGTCGGGTCATATGTTCTGTCAAAATCTTTTTTTAAATAGGCGAATACTGGCAAAATATTCTTCGACTAATTTTAAAAAAGAAATTTTCATTCATTACCAAAATGGAGTGGTCCACAAAGATAAAGTTATCGGTTATCGCGTTGCACCGCTGCGGTTCGCGCCAATCGACACTGAAGATTCAAGAAGATCGTAAGAGGACTGGCCGACCGACTGCATAGCATGCAGCTCCTTGCCGCATGTGCGAGCCTCACGTAAGGCTACGATTAATTTTAAAACCTAAAAAAGACGAACAGTTTACTTGTTGGGCACTAGTTTACCTATTGAGACGTAAAGTTTTTTATGCATACTACCTGACATCGAAAAATGGATGTACTGAACTTTTTAAATTGTGATTTTTTTTGTAATTGTGTACGACCGTTCCACTCACAAGGGCACAATTAATCACAAATATATGTTTTATAACTAACCAACCCGTGTTATAACTGGGAGTTGATAAACTTAGCTTGGTTTAGTGCTTGAAATCTGGACAGTGGTTTTTCTTCGTGTTAAAAACGCGAGTCCTTTCGTTTCGTTCACAAAAATGTAAATTAGTTCATCCGAAATGTGACCTTATGGGTTTAAAGGATCAAAAGTTGTCTTGAGTTGGAAGCGCCATTGATGTACTAATAATCATTTCAAAACATCCACAAATCTGAGATCATACAACTATTATTATAACCTCATAGTCAATTCATCATCATCTCCCTTTTCCCACCCATGTGGGGTCGGCACAGTAAGACCGTAGTCCATGCTGTGTATAGGTTTTAGCTACAGTTTTTACCGCCGGCCGCCTACCTGACGCCAACCCTGGTTGTACACCAGTTATTCCCGAGGAGGGTTGGCGTTAAGTCTTGTTTTATCAGTGTGATCAAAGACAATTCCGTTATCGAGATTGTCAAATGTCGCGAAGGCTGTTATCGGTCGGCCGCATCCCTTTTCGTCAGGTTCGTCATTAACTGACCGCCATTCATCTCTTCTGTAATTCTTCTGTCTTCATGGAATTCCGCCAGTATAGATATACTGGCGGATACTCTGTGTCGTAATACATCATGTGCTATCTCTTGTTGATTTTGAAACACTAGAATTCAGGATGAGAAGGCCGCGTGCAGTAGGCATTCAACAAAACATCAGAAAGCCTTCAGAAGCCTCCTGTCTGTGATGACAAATTCACATATACATTGTATAATATTTAAAAGCTAACAATATTAAAAATATGTTACGATTTATTGTTGTGATTTGAATCCGTAACATTTTCCCGCCAACATAAACACCACGGAATAGAAACAGGTTAGTCCTTCCTTATCGAAAGGAACAGTTCCTCATTCCTTACGAATGAGGAGGGAAGAATAGCATGATGTTAAGGAGAGTCGTATATGAATGTGCACGGATAAGTCGGTGAGGGTAGGTCGAAGATCAGAGGAGTGATGACTGAAATGACGGATGATGTATCGATATCGAAGACATACATACACATCCCCTACTACACAGGTTATTTCTTACTTTTAAGCTTTTGACACTGCACGTCTATGAAGTTCCTTAATTATTAATTTGAATCTAATGCACTGTTTTTATTTTTAATAGTGAGGCGACGTATTAATTACTTTCGCTATTTTCGAGATTTTAATCAAAATTATATTTGTTGTAAAGTATGTTTTATATAAAAAGCCAAATAAAGCAATAAAAATATTTAATAATATGTATTTGGATCTGTCGTTTATTCTTCTTCGTATGAACTGGAATTATCACTTGAATTATCAATTGACCTTAATATGTAACGCAATTTTTACGATGTTTAGGCAAAGCGCCCTCTGTGCTCTGCCGCCTCGAACCCGGTAAAACTGTAGATACCAGATACCTCTTCTAGGTATTCGTAAACAGTGACAATCTAACAAGGCAGTCTGATATCAAAAGTCAAAATAAACATATTCTGAATATATTTTTTTTACTGAAATCATTATAACCGTTTCCTAGAATATTGCTCAAGATATGCTCAAATAATATTTGATATGTTTAAAATAGTTTATGACTAAACTATTTCGCTTCAAACTATATATACTAGCTGGGCCGGCAAACTTCGTTCCGCCCTATAATTAATAGATTGTTCACTATTTTGGCGATAATGGCTTACACATAAAAGATATATGCTGTCGCGGGCTTTTTGTAGTAATATTTAAGGTAAACATTTCGATTGTACATTATATATGTGTAACTCTAACGGTTGTTGCAGCGCACACCAGAATAGCTCGCATATGGCGTAAGTTTTTCCTCCTTACTTGACACTTATTGTTATATTTTGCACAATTCACATAATATCTTTATAAATTATACAACTGTACTTACAAACTTTCGCATTTATAATATTAGTAGGATAAGAATTAGTTAAGCGGCCGCATCGGGCTAGCATTTCATTCATTTCATTGCAAAAGACACTGATTGTGATAAGCCAGGTTTTAAGTTTCGCGTTGTCTTACACTTATGAAGAAATTGAAAACGCGAAGTTAAATACATTTTATCGGTCGCTTCACGGCTAAGCCAAATACGACCGTATTGCGTGACAATAAAGATCTATTATGGTTTAGGGTATTTATGTACGTCAAGCTTGGGAGCACTTCGACTTGATAAGCCCAGGAGAGAGGTCAAAGAACTGTGCAGAGTAAGTTGCCGCCGAGGCTCATTCGGTCCTGCATTATCACAGTTGCCCTTACATTGCAACACATTTTTCATTATTACTTATGCAAATTTAATTAATCTCGTCCTGCTTTTTAGCCTTAACTTTGTTTTAAAGTTGTACACGCTAAGAAATTTCATCGTTTCTACGGCATGTACGACCATCATGTAAATGATTAGACTTTAATCGGATCTATCCACGAATATTTGTCGTTTGTGCTCCAGATACAATTAATGGGAACGGGTAAAGGATAAGATCGTTTTCGGGCATTGTAGGGTGCAACTACAACGTCAACATGTTCACGCTACTATTCAAATTACCTGAACCACCTCATCTACACCCTTCCTTTTACCGCAACCCAGAGCACATCGTGTCAAGTGCAGATAAGTTTCTTTTCGTGGTCAGCACCAGAGAAATGTACGTAATTGTGTAGAAACGAAACGAATTCTTGCGTAGACTCAGCGACTTTTGCAGCCTTGGGTATCGACTAGTAACTACACGACCTCTTAGTACGAAATATCACCGGTGAAACTACTAGACTATAAACTGTCGTAAACTTATGAACTTAACGAACTATTGTTTTAGGTGAGCGACGGTACTTGACGCGGTGCAGACGGTTACCGTGCGACGCGATGCAACCAATAGGATAGGTATTTCATTCGCAGCTGATTGTGGATTACCGCGTTTGTTGTTCACTTAGGACAACGGGTCAGGCAAAGGCTCAACGGGTCACGCAAAATCTATAGCGTAGATATCCATTTTGTTATAATTGAATTGAATATACATTTTATAATCTTTACGGTTTTTAACAATGGTTGTATTGTTGCCGGTGAGAAGTGTAGCCGAATGGCTTGCATATGCGGGATGGGAACCTAGTTTTCTTCTAACTCATTCCCTCTCTGGGCATAGTTATTGCCTTGCCAGCCGCGTAACGCAACATTTGCGCGGGCGACCTGTTCCTATTCAATGACAAAAATTTAATATTATAAATTTATTTAAAAAATTCATAAATTTTTCTACAAACAACAGATTACATTATTTATTCTATACATATAAAACGAGATGTGTCTATCTATGTATGTTCAAAACCTTCGAAACGGCAGAATTGATATAATTTAGTATAGTTTCTTCACTTAACTACTTTGCAGACGCAGTCGCATGAATATCAGTAAAAAAATAACAGTCACGTTGCAAAAGTTTCAATACAATTAATAATCAGTACTTACGCGGGCTCCAATAATTATATAATTGATATGATAATTTATACCAGCGCAATATTGCATTACAGCGTATTATAGGATCGAACTTCGAGCTTCTAACAGTTGTATCAGTTTCGTCTCGTTCGGGTCAGGATCACTTAATTTTTTTTTATTTATTTAGTAACCAGACTGATATAATTATTTATTATTTATACCGCTATTTTAAATAACATTCCTTAAATCGTTGATTTATCGTTCAGAATATCAATTACTTTGGTATTAAGTTTTAGTCATGTCCGAAGAAAGAAATATTTGTTGGATTTATAACAACTCCAGTGAGTTTGTTGTCGGTCCCGTGTATAATAATTTGATAGAATTTCCACGTTTGCTATATCCGTCTACTTATAGTTAAGGACAGCGTTTCATGATGAATTCTATTTAGAATTCATCATGAATTTCCATAGACATCATTAAGTTATAGGATTAACTAACAATGTAATTTTGTTATAAAAATAAGACTTAGACAGGCCACAGAGTAGGGAGTTAATTAATTAAAGAAGCTCGCTGTAGTGACTTTTCAATGGAGCTTTTCGAGTGATCTTTGCGGTAACTTTACCGTTGTTGGTGAGCCATTCTTTTTTGATTCCTTGAAGTGACTAGATTTTACTTTTTTTATACCAGAAGCCGGCGAACAATCAACCCGATATTATACGGACATAAGGTAAATCCATATATTTTTTGTGACTAACATGGCTTAAAATTTAAATCCTCGATCTCTGCGCATCCCTCTCGGTTATGAGTATGAGCGCATATTTTTTATTTAACAATGTTTATTGTTACTCTCTCGGAGAGGAGGCCTGCGTCCCTGCAATGGGGAATATTAAAAAAGGCTGATTTATTATTATTATATTGTTAGTACATTTTTTGTCACTGACTTCTCAACGTAAACCTGGAGGAGGCTTTTACAGATTCACCGGGTTTGAGGTGGCGGAGCGCAGAGGGCGCTTAGCCTAAACCTCTTAGCTGCATCTAAGTTCGAGGGCTCTCTCGGGAGCCTCGGCTTGGGCCGTTACTATTTTATTATTACCGGATTGGGAGGTCGTCGAGCACAAAGACCTCTTCGACGGGCGCTCCATGGAGTGACAGCGCCCAAAGGCCCGCACGAAGGGACTTCGGCTTGGGCTGACACTCAATACGCGTTTAGCACTCTGATTCAGGGGTGCCTGAGAGGGCCGAGCCTCGGCTCGATGAGTAGCTATTGTCTGAGTACAGCTAACATTGCTTCGGAAAGAGTTAGCACTGGTAGAAGAAGTGGCGGAAGAAACTCCAGCAACGCTTCTATCATCAACGGGATAGCTATGCTCGCCGGAGAGGACGGTGTGTGGTCTGGCTGCGAAGCTGTTAGCCTGAGAGATAGCGCTTGTGTGCTCTACATTCCGTCGAACCGGTAGCGGAAGGTCCGATTAGTAAGGAAGTCTCGTATTATGGATACGAAACGATCTGGGACACCGTAGGAGTGGTTTGGTTTGGAATCTAAACTAGGATATGGCCGTATAGTCCAACGGCCTTCGTGAAGTTCCGCCATCGGTCTAGCATAAGTTTTTCATTAATCGTCCCAATGAGCAGACTTATTGGAAGATAAGAAGTGGTGTTAGTGGCTGGCTTAGAGGGCTTGATGAACCCAATGACCTCAGCTTCTTTCCACTCACTGGGAAATATGCCTTGAGTCAATCCCACGTTGTATGTGATAACCATTACATGTATGATTTATTGGCTGGAAGAAGTTCGCTGATGCCATTGGAACCTGGCGCTTTGCGAGGTTGAAGTTTACGGATAATATCCTCGTGATAGGGGAACGGAAGCGGGGCTCTTTGGAACGCCTATCTACTTCCCTGTCCACCTTAGCAAGTTGGCCAAGGTCAGTAGGCAGTAGGTGAACACTTGGCCTTTAAGCCAGACACTCCGATTTATCTTCATCCAGCAAAGCCAGACTTTGGTTCGGATGTGACTGAGACATAGAGAGAAACCCTTCAACCTTTAAGGACTTGGGAAGTTGCCAGAAGGGTTGGTGTGATGGTTTAACATTAGTGACAGTGTTGTTCCACCTCCCATTTCTGAGGGCTCGTTTTCTCTTCCCGCTGTTCACGTAGCTGCCTTCGATTTAAATCAGATGGATGTTGCTACAATATGTTGACAAAAATATAAAGCCAAGTAAGCTAGCGAGTTAGAAGTAGCTACTAGCTAGCTAATTAATATTTAGATCGTGAAAAAAATATGTTTAGTTTAGATACACCTCAATTGCTGCACTTTAGGGGTCAATTGTACCATTTCCATTGAATGTTTAGATGTATAGCTGATTTTCACTTTTTTGCTATCAATATAACTCGCGTTTGAAGGAGATTACTTATTAAGTCCTTGTTAATTGTGCGTACCTACGACAAAGTTTTGAAACCAGCTGTTAGTGAGCCTGTTACCTCGAGAGCGTGAAATGGCAAACTGATGCGTTCTATCTTTCAACCAACAACATCACTTAACATCAGGTGGAACTCTGGACAAGTGCCAGTTTATACATCATAACAAAGTAAATTAATATCGTTGTATACGACAACGATATATATAGTCAATATATCGTTGTGATATACATTTTCTATGTATATTGTCATATGTATTTTAAATGTAGTTGTTAAAATAATTGAATTAGGTACTGTTTGTCTTTCATGTATA